>JAULBM010341165.1:0-12578 GCA_032357055.1 Geukensia granosissima
ATAATAATAAATTTCTTTTGTCCCTCAATGAGCCCCTGGCCACATAGGAAATGAAATTGACATTGTACAAAATATCATTTTGTTACTAAATTTAGGAAATAAAGTCAACAGGAAATGGTCCAGCTGCAGTATAAATCTTAGAAAAACACCAGAACCAATCTTCTATCAAGTGCAAATGTTTAATTGAAGTATCGTCGTGATGTTTTGTGCGCTCATATCTACTTTCAACAGAACACCCCATTCACGTGAAAATGGTAAAACGTGCCTGCTTGTTTGTTCAAAATGATGACAATTTTATAAGAATAAGCTACGAAACATTAATAAAACTTATTGCTGTGTCATAAAATTTAAAATTTTGCTCTAATATGTGGCTTACCGTACCTTCTTTTTGTGATATTCGTTGGCATTTTAATAGTATGTTTTACATAACTGAGTCTTCAAGTTAGAGATATTGTTTTTAACATAAGCAAATTTTAAGCAAAATTTTACAGCGAGGGACTTTCTTGTTTGTATTGGAATTTCTGTTGATGATTTTTCTCTTTGTTTTCACAAATATGAAAAAAGCATTTTGATGTTGGTAAAGTATTTTTTAACTAAAATCAACTATGATTTTTACACATTTGGATGTTTTTATAACTTATACTCATTCAATAATATATTCCAGGAAACGATTTGAATTTGCAGTTTTCAGGAGATTGGGAACTTAAAATTTTCTTGTACAATCCCAAATCATTCATATGAAAGGTAGAGGGACCTAAATAGTTAGATTTCGACTGTCATATGTTGGTTTGCTATCTCATATACAATCATTCCTCATCTACTGTTTTTATTTATGAGTTTAGGTTAGTAACCTTAAACTTCCACATAGACTCAATGATATTTGCGTTCTTTTTTCAATTTCGTTTTACATTTCAAACGTTCTTGTAAGAAAGATATAATAATACTGTGAGATACAGTTATCTGAAACGTACTTTAAATGTACATACAGCATACCAAAATTCTAAATATATATTCAATATTGATAATTTTGTACTTAACGATAAAGTTAACCAATGTGGCACAGGTATGAAGAATTTTATAACCTGTATGCCCAATTCAAGGAGTAACCTCTCATCAGTAGCTTAAAAACCAAAAACGAAGCCATTTCGAGATGTAAACATGGTAGAAGTAGTACTTTAATCCAAAAAATCGAAAAAGGAGGGCAAATCGAGGCAACAACTTGGTGCAATGTCTTTCTTTTAACCTGCGGTATCTTCAGAATTGAGAAACGAAGCAGTTGTAGGAAAGAATTTATTTTTCTGTAGAAGACATCGTGTGTATGACTGATTTAAAAGTTGTAACATTGTCGTCAAAATCAGCACTGCGTTAAATTGAATTATAATATGATGAATTTACTTACGTTCGAAATCTTGCTTGCCATACCAGCAAATACTTCTGAATTTAAACCAAAGTCTCCCATGCCAACTATTTATGAATTTGCTGAATTATGGTACATAAAGGTACATCAGCACAAAACTGTCCTCCATTAAAAATAACTGTCGTTTACACACACTCATTACTCTTTTCAACTTTCACAGTGTATAGTGGTTAGCAGCGATCTTAAAAGATCAAATGCTTAATCGTCAGTAATCCTTCGTTGATGATGACGGTCTTGCTTAGCTTTATGAAATCTTATTTGATTTGTTGTCAATCAAAAACGTCAATTGATACGCCTTCAACTCTTCAGTACTACCGATCATTTTGTTTAAAGAATTCTGTAAAAATCTCTTATGATTCGCTCGCTCTTAAATTAATATATTCAAAAGTTTAAAAAAAAAACTTTACTCGCTTCATTTTTTATCACATTTTAGAAAAAAATCATCAATTTTCCTACATATTTAAATAAAAAATATTCACGCTCGCTGCTACAAATATACAAAAAGGATAAAATAATTATAAACTGCCCTTTCCCCATCAATTTTGAAGCTTTCGCTTCATATTTTACCATTTTCAAAAAAAAAAATTTAATTAAAATTTTCGCTCGCTCGCACCTCATTTTATCAAAAAAAAAATCCAAAGAACTAGAAATTAATTTGGAGTAGACTAAGGAAACACTTTTTAACCGTTTGATTTTTAATCATTGCATTTGCTTTTGTCATTGGTCACACAATAGCTACTATAGTTTGTACGGGATCAATTTATCAAAATCCGAGAATAACTAGCGCAAGGGGAAGATTATCAATAACTTATTGTGTGCCTTCCTACTAGTAAACTAGTCAATGCAGAAAAAAATTCTATCACTTGGCAATTTAAACAATCATTAGTTATTTTCTAACAGAAGTTAATTGATATCTCATCATACTTATAATCTTGCTATTAGCGTGAGCTTACTTTCAGTACCTTTGGACATTCATAAGGGAGGTATCTTTTTGCGTGTATTTTTATTTAATTTTTGTTATTTTAGGAACTCTCGTGTCGGATTTGGCGAGTTGTTGTTTGATTTTTTTTAGCTTATCCGCTACTGTTTTTGTTTTCCTTTGATTGTTTCTGTTACCACTTGCTGGGTGAGAGTTTTCCACGTAACTAAGTTCAACCCCAACAAATGCCTCACATGCCTTTCCAATTAAAGCATTTTTGTCATAGGTGAGTTTTTGTGTTAATGTTTTGCTGCATGTACATCTTCGAACAAATATCCAGGTAAGAGTGATATTATTTGACGTGTACACGTTTCAGCGGTTCAATTGTGTGTTTAATGAAATTACGAAAAGAAAAATGGGCTCACTGGGCAAAAATATTAATGCTGTGAAATGGATAAAAACCGAGATGTTCGAAAATCTGACAAAAAAGAAGAATAACCCTAAGCCAGACAAACTCATCTGCAAATGCGAATAAAACAAAACGGCAATGACCGACCTACAATAATGAACACCACATGGTCGATGGTTCTGTGTTGACTGTTAGTTTCCAAATACATCGCCACTACTATGGTCAGCAATAAATACTTTTTACACTGCTATTATTATAAATTAGTTGGTTTTCTATCAAACTAATAACGTCACTTGGCAGGTAAGCATACTTAAAAAAAGGTTTCACATAAGCTAATTAAGGAAAGGTCTTTTTGGCATATATTCCATATTCTTTAATTTAAATATTATTACGGAGCTTTTCTCCTGTGCTGTGTGGAGGTAAAAAAAAAGCTCCCCGTGCTTGAGTTGCATGCTTATATTGGAATGTATGTCGGAAAGATACAATTTAAGTTTTTTTTTCCAACATTGTTAATTCTTATATTTTAAGTCTGGGAGAAAATCACTGTAATACGGTAGGGAAAATTTATGATAAACGGAATGTTTTGTCTTTTCCTATTTATAGAATAACAGTTTCTTGAAGGGACGTGCCTTAAGACCTTTTGTTTGGTATTTAATTTCAAAACAAGTTCGGTTTGTTCGTTTTTTGCACTAATATATCTGACTTTTATGATCGCAACCTCTATCTTACTGGTAAAATTTTGATACAGTTTAAGTTTTTTTCCCCAACATTGTTAATTCTTATATTTTTAGTCTGGGAGAAAATCACTGTAATACGGTAGGGAAAATTTATGATAAACGGAATGTTTTGTCTTTTCCTAGTTATAGAATAACCGTTTCTTGAAGGGACGTGCCTTAAGACCTTTGGTTTGGTATTTAATTTCAAAACAAGTTCGGTTTGTCCGTTGTTTGCACTAATATTTCTGACTTTTACATGTTTTATGATCGCAACCTCTATCTTACTGGTAAAATTTTGCATGAGAGATACAAATATCACAAAATATCACAGATCTTTACAAATTTTTATAACCGTTTCAAAGATTTAATACTAAAAAAAACCGCTCCAAATTTGGAATTTTGATATCATAGGGGATATCACACTGCTTCATTCTTTGGCAGCATTACATATAAAACATATATAGAATTTTTTAAAATTTTTTAATCTCACTGTTCGGTTAAAAAAAATTCCATAAAGGATCGACGTTGTATCATAACCTTAAAAGCGAGCGACTTTTGTTGTAACAGATATTAATACACTTATCGCTTCATTATGCAAATATCTATATTTTGGTATTGCAGCCATCTTGTTTTTCCCTCACGTTTTTTTAAATCGTTGGATACACTGTGTTTGATGGCAAATGGTATTGATATTCTATGTTCATTTTTTAGAAATTTTCTCCGAAGTCTGCGTACAAATAAAGTAATAAATCGACGGACCGGGGAGGGCGGTCATTCCAACGGGAATGTCTAAAGTTCATTTTAAACATATGCCTGCCAAACGTAACAAAAATCTCAATCAAGCATTATGCACGCGTGAAACCCTCAATACAAAATTATATCCGAGTGGTTAATCACAAAATAAAGTTTGTGCCTTCCTGGAACCAAATATTCACAACCAATTCGTTCATCAAGCGGTCTTGTAATTTGATTTACACACATTTATTGTCGTTGGGCTTGTCAGCAGGAACGACTATTTCGCATGTAGTTCAAGGAACGGTTTTGCTCGTGGGTTCATTGATATTTTTAGCTTGTCCTTCATTTTTGTATCAAAGACCTCAAAGCCTTCTTCCATTCAGAAAGATTGTCTAATATTTCGTTTTTGTCCATCATCGACATAATTGATAAGGGTTTAATATACATTTGTATAGTCCGTTGGCTGGGATAGCCTACCGTTCACCCCAAACCCCCACATCACTATGGGACAAATTTTTTTGTCCCCCAAGACACGTTATTAATGAAAAAACATGTTAACATTAAAAATTTTGGAACGCATTTGTGATTTGGGGATCCGGTTTATGGATTTAAGCTCTTTGTACTTTGGCCCCTTAGCTAACACCAATAGTGTCTATGCCTAAAGATGAAAATATTGGTTGCTATGGGGTTGTTCAGGTGTATTAATGATAGGTATAGACTGATCTTTAGAATATGACGGTCTTTAAGATTTTACTGATTTTTGATAACCAAGATAACGGGTTTTACTTCAATTGAAAGCGGCAAGTTATTTGTTGAAAGCAAAAAAAAACTGAGAAACGAACTTATATCTTGTTTTCCTTCGAAAACAAACTGGATTGAAAAGTCAATGTTTCACAATTTCGAGTAATATTGGAGTCTACGGCACTTCTAAACACCCCGGGGGCGGTCGGGTTTAGTTTCTCTGCCTGCTAAATTGGCGTTCGTTGGTTGGGCGGGATGTATAAATACTCAACTAACACGACCGTATCCGGAGTTGAAAAATTGGTTGCTTGGTTTCTTCCCCAGTGTGTAGTACCCTTCACGGACAGGAAATTTACCGCCGTTTCCCGTGTTGGGAAAATGACAAGCTCTCAGCACGTTAAAGATTCCTTTTCAACGGCTCATACATGTAATTAGTGGTCCCTATGTGAAGAGTCGCTTAGGATAAAACGATTTTTCGATTCGATATGAATATCGTCTTTTATGACCGAACGAAAAGCTAACGTATATCAGATTGTACACATCTCGGAGTATGTTGACGTTCATATTGCTTTCATCTGCTTCAACTCATTGAAAGGCCAAAAAGATCAATAATCTTCAAAGCTGCTTCTATTGGAAATACAAAATTGCCAATGTTAAATAAATATGCTATATGTACATTTCAAGTTGTAAATAATAATCAGTAGCATTAGAACCAAAACATAAGAAGTCCAAGATCTAAACATTATTATACTAAATGAAGAACTCAAATCAAAACAAATCGAAATGGGAAGCCGAAAATGTCTCATTTATAATTTACGCTAGACGGCAGGTAAAACAGTATGATATTTAAAATCATTATTTCGCAAAAAAAAAAAACAGACATAAAATACTTCTTTACGTCATTACAATATTAAAAGACCTGTAGTCAATTTCATTCATTTGGAAATCAAATCATTATTTCTGGTATTGTCTGACAAAGGTTAAACCCGAATCCGATAATTATACGACCAAACAAAAATATTAGAGTGCTTCTCTGTATGTTACAGCCTCAAGAAGTCAATATATCTAACCTTTACTAATTGGTGGTTTGCCACTGACATCTTCAGTAAGCATGATAAATGTAACGTTCCAGCTCCGCCCAGTTTGTTATCAGTTCGATGCTTGAGATGCTTACTTTTGGCATTGCTTAAACATATCGAGGTTTAACCCCTACAGGAAGATTCTTTCGCACTACATACGGTATAAATGTTCTGCATCATGTCAATTTTTAATTAGAAAAACTAAAATTTTAAAGATAGCATGTAACTTGTCTATATTCGGTTGTTTGTTAGTTTAATTTTGGTTTAACGCCACTTTCAACAATATTTCACTCATATCGCGGCAGTCAGAATTACTGGTGGAGGAAGCTGAAGTACCCGGAGAGAACTGCCGAACTGGTAAATGCGACCTTTATCACGTGGGATGCGAGTCAAACGCAACCCTTCAAAGTCAGGCGCATATTCGCGCTGTATAGGTAATTGGCTAGAGTGATCCGTACAGGTAAGTTTAAATCAGGTGCCTAGACCACTGCGCCACCCAGCCTCCCTATCTATACTTCCATTTCACAGAGTAATATATCACTGAGTTTATCTAACCATTAGTTTTAATACAAAAACGATGTGTGGCATTGAACCACTATACATGTAACTCCATTTTAGAGTTTGTTGGAGCGGGTAAAAAGGTTGTGAAAGAAAAACTTTCTACCGTATGCTTATAAAATAGTGTTCATTTTGTAGATTGAAAAAAAGTGCAAGCAACTTGCAATAAGACTTTTAAGCAACTACGGTGTTTTTAAGCTGCGCCGGGTATTTTACTCTCTACGGGGATTTTAAATTATAAAATTGACCGTTTATTTGCCAGAAGCGCTAGCACGAGAACGGGAGTACACATTGTCAAAGTTGCGTAATAATTAAGTTATTAACTTACAAAATCGTTTGAGGTGCATCTGAATGGAAAATTAAAAGTGATTCTTCTTGTATGAATCGTAAGAGAATGTCCGAAAAAAGAAATGTGCACATTTTTTTTTTAAATTACTTTATTTAGGTCAAACTTAAGCGCTCCCGCCCAAAACGAAGATGGCCTACCCTTAATTTTAAATCTCCGTAGAGAAATTCAGGAGCAGATAGTAGTATGTAAAACGTTATTTCATAGCGTAAAACATAAACCATTAACTGTGGGATAATTCTTTCTTTAGAATAAAAATAAATACAAAGATAATTTAATAAAGCTCGAAAATCGCACTACAGAAAAGCTTGACAATTTTTGCAAATTGCCAAACGTAATCTAAGAACAAATTTTTTTTATAGTGGGCTATTTGACATTCGAACGAACTTTGATTAATTAATATTCTCTGTAAATTCCGTTTTTATGCAAGCAGTAGCATATTTCAACAGTATTGAAATCATAATGCTATGACTTTGGAAATATGAAAGCGGTATTAAACACAATTGTTTGAACTAGACGTCAAGTGATTAATCCAGTGGTCTTGCTGTTATTATGGTAATAGTTTGAGGTATGTTTTCATTCTTATACAGTTAACGACAATGTAAATTGATTGCAAATTGTGGGAAATATGACAGAAGAGAATTATACATGACCATTAGAATACAGTTACTATCACGATTATCATTTTTGAAGGATTATCGACAGAAAACAAGAAACTGGATGGAATTTATACATTTGCATTTTGTGAATTTGTCAATATTATTATGAAAATTATTCTTATATACGTTGCTTTTAAATTGTGAAATTTTATCTTCAGATTTCCCCCTGATGAAAAATGATTCGTTACTTTCAAATCAACCTCATTCTTTATACATGTACCTTTAATGAGAAGTAAGATCTTCTAAGAGCTTCTGTGATGGATGCCATGATTTGAAACAGCCTCCACTGTATTTCCTGTGTGATCACAGACAGAAAGCATTATAACTTACCATAGTCACTAGACAGTAAACATTTTGTCAAGGACACGTGCCATATGATAAAATAACCTGCATATCAGAAAAAGTATTGATTGATTGATTGAATATTCCTTAATGTCCAGAGGCAAATATTTCATGCATATTCAGGACGAGAGCATATTAATGAATGATAATGTACTAGACCGACGCACTGAGCCGGATTTTTAACATGCTAGCTCACGAAGGCAACAGTACGCAGGAAGACATGCAACTTTACCCAGCCACATTATTCTGACTCTGGGCCGACCAGTCTTTGCACTTACTCCTTAATGTTGCGTGCTTAGCGAAGAAGCAGCAAATACAAATTTTAATGTCTTTGATTTGACCCGGCCAGGGTTCGAACCCACGATCTTCCGCACTCGAGGCGAGCACGCTAACCATTACACCACCGATCGAGGCGGTCTCTGAAAAAGTAACATGAACGCAAAATATTGTTGACTAATGCGTGGTAGCTGAGAAACTGACATTAACTTATTCTTGTCAATGGTCAAAAGATCAAGAAAATGGGTCAAGGGACCATGTTATATGACCGGCTGACATTTACACCCAACAATGAATAAGTGTACCAAATATTGCTGGCCTATCATATGTTGTTAAAAGAAAACGACCTCAGCTCGAAAACTTGAAGTTGCTGGACCGTGAGGATGTCGTCAAGGAAAATGTCAATCACGAGAAACTGACTATAACTTACCTGTCAAAAGTAGCTTGACCATGAATGTCAAGGACACATGACATAAAACAGACTAAAATGTACACAATAGAATTAATAAGCACAATAAAAACTGTTAATACATCAAGTTCAGCTACTTAAAAAGACTTATTAGGAAAAGTAAATCTGAGTCTGTGGACTGTGAAATTAAGGTTAAGGTCAAATGACTTATAGCAAATTGAGGCCAATTACTGACAACACAATGTGGTTCTATGTATAACAGATCTAAAGAATTGGACTTGAATAAGAAAACTTGTCGCAAATTTTATGAAATCAATCATTCATAAAATATGATTTCTAGTTCTGATGATATATAACAGACTGGCAAATATCCACCAAGATCTAATAACAGACCTTGAATGTGTTGGATCTAGGTATAACGTTATTAAGAAATGTGATTGAAAGAAAAATTTCAAATTTTTACAAATCAATAGGGCCATAAAAATTAGGTCAAGATCAATGACATAAACTGCTTTGGCACTTGCATACCATGGAACATCTACCAAATTTGTTTTCCTGGGTCAAACAGTATCAGAGATATTAAGCATTCAAAAAAGTTTACGATGCCGCCGCTACCAGGGAGTAATTAATACCTATGCCTCATTCCCTCGACTAAAAGTCGCAGACAGGAAAAAAGGTTTCTTGTATGAGACTGCTTAGCCAGTTACAGCAAAGGTCCTTGCACCAGTTAATATTCAAACACAATCTGTCTGTCGCCTACCATAGTATAAAATAGTTAAAAGTTGACAATTCTCTTTGAGCTATACCTTGATCAAAGACAGATAATTCGGTTTTAAAGCTTTACTCCCTAAGACATAATGGTAAACTTTAACAACCAAAGCTTTATTAATTGAGCTACACAGGCTCTAGGGCCATTTAGGTTTGCAAGCCGAACCGAAAGTATGGTTCAAAATTTCAGTAAAGGTTAATAAAAACCCCACCAATGTGTGCTTATGCAGGCAAAGCAGTTTAAGAGAAGTTGAAATGGTATATTTCACATGATCCTTTGGACCTAAGGAGCTGACAATAATCATGACATTGAACATATTGAGTAGAATTCCTTTCATACTGGGAATTGCTGAATCAATCTTAGCTTGGAAAATCGCTGTCAGACTTAGGAAAGTAATAATCTACAAGAAAAATGTCTTTTTTTAACAAAAGCGACTTTTGACATAAAATCAAAGCATTTTTTCTATCATTGGTGACGCTTTAAATGTGTTTTTTGGCAAGAAAATCAAGGTATAATTGCTAGGATAACCAAAGTAAGGGTGCTTATAGTTCGTGATACGAAATTATCGACCAACCACATGACATTGGTCCTTGACCTACTTTGCATGGTTCAGTCACTCTTAAATTCCAGTCAAGTTTTCATGCTTAGGTCAGTTTCTCTGTAATTATATATGATAGGTCAGCAATATTAGGTATGCTTATACATTATTAGGAGAACATGTCAGTCTGCCTAATGTCGTTTGTCCTTGACCTCAATTTCACGGTCCATTGACTAGGGTCAAGTTTAATTGCTTTGATCTATTTCACAATTACTATAAGTGATAGATCAACAATATTTGGTGTGCTAATTGATTATTAGGAGTACATTTCAGTCTACCACATATCTAATGTCCGTGACCTCATTTTCACGGTCCATTGACTAGGGTCAAGTTTTAGGCTTTGGTCTGATTCTCAGTAACTGTGTGTGGTAAGATAACAGTATTGGATGTGATTATTGGTTGTTAGGATTACCTTTCAGTCTTTCATGTATCTTATGTCTTTGGTCTTATTTTCATGGTTCATCTACTTCAGTCAGTTTTCATTACTGATGAACAATAACTCACCTTCTTTATCGTGTTTTCAATTTCTGACTAATGATTTGTATTATTTAAATGTCCTGGTGGTATTACTTGCTGAATATTTAGATTAGAACACGTTTGTAGGTTTAAAGCCGAATATACAGGCGAGACATTTTATGTCCACACTTGTTTATAAAGAAACGATCAGATATAAAATCTTTATAAATAACAATTGTCAATGGATAATGTGTATATAATATAATCTGATATAGACTAATTCAATCTCTTTGAAACGTAAAAATTTTAAAGATGTTTCCTGTAAAATCTGACTCTACTGAATTTAGAAGTTTAAAAGATTGAATGTTTTCTTTAAATTCACCAATGAAAAATTTCCTATGACAGCCATGTTTGTTTTCAATGAGGAAGAAAATCTCCTCAGAATAGCGTACAATAAGTTTAATGTTTGATGTTAAAAAGGATTTCAGATGGCGGCCACAAATGTTTTTGAGAAAAATATTCATATACTTTAATAAGGACCTCTTTTACATGCCTACAGCCAATTACAGAAAGAATTGGCCTTGTCAGCCACGGTAATAGTCCAATTGGGGACAAAATAAAAAAAATTATATATGCTCGCTGTCAAATTTGGTTTCATTTGTCCTAGCCGTTTCGGAGGGGGCAGACTTTTTTTTATATCAATCAATCAGAAATATAGTGGCGACAGCCATGTTTGTATTCCAATCCTGGCAAAACGAGGATTTTTTTACAAGATCTTCCATAGATGCTTCCTGTCACTGTTAGTTCCGTTTTGTCTTGCAGGAGACTTTTGTTAATTAGGTCAATCAAAAACAAGAATTTCCTGTGACAGCAATGCTTTTACTTTATTAGGACAAAATGAGGAAAAAGTTTGGTTCTATTTGGATTGTGGTTTCAATGAAGGAGACATTCTTTAATCCTTCAATCAGATATAGGATTAGCCTATACAGGAATAACCTATGTCAGCCAGGTTTGTGGTCGGGGAAGACACGATGAATATTTGTACAGAAACTCCCAAATATGCTAGATATATTAAGGTTATTTTCTTTTGGCTTTGTGTTTTACGAGGAGAAGGTTTTTTCAAAGCAGCCAACAGAAACAAGGATCGCCTGTGTCAGCCATTTTTGAAGTCCGATCCAGAAAAATGAGCAAACTTCGTAAAGGACATAGGTGCTTCTTGTCAAGTTTGGTTCAATTTGGCCAAGCAGTTTCAGAGAAGATCAAAATATAAAAGTTTACGGACGGACAACAGATGCCAATTAATGACAAAAGCTCACAATGCCTTTGGCAAGGTGAACTTAAAAGTGATCTTCAATTCACTAGCATGTACCTTTTAAAGTTATATCCTTTATCTCGCCCATTTATTTAATTTGTCTTAAATCGCTTCATATATGTGTGGGAATGAAATAAGAAATGATAAGGTGTAAGGCTGACGATTATAAAGCTAACGAGAATACTTCTCCTAATTGGTTGTTAGGATGTTCACTTCTTACATGTATGATTTGATATTGTTATCAGATTTTTGAACTTCTCTGGTTTTATCCACTTCAAAATATACGGATATTTTTTGCCAAGTGATCTCCAAAATTCTTAATAACCATTTCCTAAGTTTTTATGAAATTCTATTCATATGCATTTTTCATAAGATTGGAAAGACAGATGTCCATACAAACTACAGAAGTATCAAGAGAGACATGTTTCCTGCAAAATTTTCAGATGGTTATATCTCCAAAACAAGCAATATATCAATACTTGTTATGTTAATATTAAATCAAACCTATTCAAAAATATAAAACATATCTAAGAATTAATTTATTGTATTAGAAAACGGGGGGATATAAATGAGCCCATAGTCTCCAACTACAACAAGACATACTTTACATACCGCGCACTTATTTATGTTCTTTTTATTATCTTTTCATTTGGATGATCAGTGGTCAATCAGTCATGGACTGTTCATTCATTTGGTCTATGTTTAGTCTGACTTATTTTCCTATTTTTTTTGGCCCCTTGAAAGTCTGATTAAGTTAAATCCAGAATGCAGTACATTTGGCCTTTGAATATTTGTTATAAATGTATGTAAGCTGTAGATCATGTGTTCTTGCATTTT
>JAULBM010341176.1:0-12577 GCA_032357055.1 Geukensia granosissima
ATACGATATCAGGTTATACCTAAATAAATGGTCGTTTGAACCACTCAATCCTAAACGTAATCTGGTATGATAAGTTTTGCCCCTACCTTTCCCAAGTGAAAAATATTTTGGAACTTTCAATAAACTTTACGAGTCAAGTAGTTTATTATTTGAACTCCGAAATTGATTCTAAATTTTTAACATCGTCAGATAATCTATTCCAGTCACGAATTGTTGCTGGAAAGAAAGAAAGACGATGAAAATGTGACAGTTCTTGACTGAGGTGGAATAATATGATTATGTCGTCTAAAGTTATAATTTTGAGTATTATGGTTGATGAGAGGATACGTACTTCTCAAATAGTTTGGACATTTCCCTGTTTTGATCTTATATAAAATCTTCAATCGGTTATGTTTACGGCGGGTTTTCAGTTTCATGTTTTGTAAGTCTGAATGCACCAGTGATTAATACTGCTGCGCTCTAGAAATTCCGACTTAGAGATGGTGCAACTATCGTAAATAACATCACCATAGTCAAGAACTGGTCTTACCATAGTTTTGTATAATATTTCTAAACAGTATCGTGGTAAATATCTTCTTAGACGAGTCATAATATCTAATCGACGGTTTGCTTTCTTAGCAATTTCGACAATATGATGGCCCCCAGGATAAATTATTTGACAAAATTAATCCCAAGTACTTATGGAAATCATATTCGGCGAGTTTGACATTATTGAGAAATAGTGGTTGATACTGGTGTCTTACATTTTTCTTCGAAAAAAATTATATATTTTGTTTTACTTGGATTAAAATTTACCTTCCATTGTTCAGACCAATTTTTAAGTTTTTCGAGATCTTCATTTAAAATTTGAATATCTTGATTTTTGACAAAAGGTTTTAGCAATGCTGTATCAGCAGCGAATAATTTGATGAATTTGATGTCACTTTTTATGTTAAAATTTATATTGTTCATATATATCATAAACAACAAAGGCCCTAAGATTGATCCCTGTGGAACTCCCGCATAAGTATACTTGGTACTTCAACATCTACCATTTATCACAACCTTTTGAGATCTATGTGATAAATAATCACTTAACCAATTCAACAGACTGCCACTTACACCAAGCTCTTTTAATTTAAATACTAATATTTCGTGCCATACCTTATCAAAGGCTTTGGAAACATCTAGAAATACTACACATATGTCTATACCATCATCAATGGATTTATAAATTCTATATGTAATGCTCAGTAATAAGTTAACAGTTGAGTCGTTATGTTTGAAACCACTATTGTTCTCAATTAAGAGACTATTGTCTACACAATGTTCATACAAACGTTTATAAACAATTTTTTCTAGACACTTAGAAACAGAAGACAATAAAGCAATCGGACGATAATTTGTAATATTCTGCTTGTCACCATTTTTAAAAACTGGACACACATTAGCGACTTTCCACATAGACGGAAAGACACCTTGACATAATGAGTAGTTAAATACCCTAGTGAAATGTTTACATAAAGACCCAGCACACCTTTTCAATATAATATTGTTTAAACCATCTGGTCCTGACGATTTATTAATGTTTATTGACTGAAAATGCTTTAGAACTTCAGTTTCATCAGTTTGAATTGTTTCAAGTTTTACGTCACAAAGAATTTGAAGATCGGGTAAAGAAATAGACTGATTACAATCTAACTTCATATGTGAAGAAAATAGTTCATTAAATAATTCCGCCTTTTGTAAATCATCAGATACAGTGTGCCCTTTTTCAATCAATGGAGGAATACTGTGATGTGATTTCGATCCAAGTAATCCCTTACTAATTGCCCAAAATTTCTTAATATCTAATTTAGGGTTAGGCAGTTTATTTATAATACTGGATTCGTATCGTTTAATGGCATCTCGCTTTAATCTGTTGGGTTGTCCTAATACAAAATTTTGTTCAGCATCCCCACCCATAATCTAACAAAGCACCACTGTAACAAGAAATAGAAAAAGGGAGTGTTATACCTTAATTGCATCATAACTTTGGTGGAATGGTCCTCATACAGTCCTTTACTTAAATTTTTTTAAGCATTCCTGCCGACCAACCAACAATAAGACTTGTATGTGCTCTCTCAATTGATGTGTAGTCAAGTGAGTGATACTGGCTCTGAAATCCTCTTGTTGAAATACAGTTTTATTTTCACAAAGAATGAAGTATAAATTTATTGTGTTCTTGGGCCCAAAATTTCATCATAAAGTCTCACATAAATGAATGGATTTTAGGCTGTCTATTATTCCATTTGTTATGAACCAAGTTAAATTTTCAAAATCTAAACCCGCATGCTTCCAAAACATGTAAATCACAAACTTCTACATATTGCCCGTGAGGCTTCAATAATTGACGCACATCCACACCCTTCAGCAAACTGTAAAAGACTCCAAACATAAATTGTAATGATATTCAAATATAACAACTATCAGCCAAATAAGTAAACAATGCAAAAGAAATATTAAACACTGAAACATAAAAATAATAACATCCACTGGATTACAGGTTCCTGGCTTGGGACAGGCACATTAAGCTTGTGGCGAGGTTAAACATGTTTGTGAATACTCAACTCTCCCCCTGACCTGGGACAGTTGATTGTTAAAAAAAAATTAAGACTGAACCCTTATCAGATAAAAATGGATGCTTCTTTATTTGTTTTTTCATATAAATATCATTCTTGAGTTGTATATATATATATATATATATAATAGCTGATTGTGTAAAAAATTGAGGCTAGAACCCTTATTGGATAAAATGGGATGCTCCTTTAACTGTTATTATATAAATATCATTATTTGAGTTATTATATTAATTATAGCTGATTTTTTTTTAAATGGAGGCTAGAATGGAGCAAGCTCATTTATTAGTTATTTCATAAATACATTAATTATTAATTATATTTAATTAAGTGATGATATATGGTGAGAATGACAATTACCAATGGGAGATAACTCTGAAGAAACAACATCAGTGTGTTTGTTTCCCTATCCTGGGGTGTAATGTAAGTATAAAGGTTATTTTTTCAGATCAGATAGTAAAATAATGCAATTGCTAAAGTAGTAAAATGGTAAACCTTTTCAGAGTTGGAACTTTATTTAAAGAAAAAATGAAATAGACTTTAAGCTCTATACATATTTTGTAATTCAGACAAATTAAAAAATCATTCACCACTTATTTACTTATATTCATTCTTATTTTCATTTAATCATACCAAAAAAACTTCAAAAACTGCAATAATTCATCTCTGAATCTCAGAATTAGTTTGTGAAAGAAAGGGGCATGCAGCACAAAAGTATTTAGTCAGTGAGTGCCAAACATCATTTTTGTACATTAAATTATATACATTTTAAAAAGGAGGAAAGAAATACAGAATACATTTTTGTACAAGATATGTTGTTTCCAATAATAAGGACTTAAAGCAAATAATGAAGCAAAATTATAATTAATATTAGATTTTGGTATTTGATTTCTCATTACTTGACCAATGGATTGTGGGCATTTCTTTTGTTTGTGCAGAAAAATCCATTTTCATGGCGGATTTCACTAGTCAGAAATTTTTTATGAAGATTTTCAAAATGTCTTAGATTACAACTTTGGTATTCAAGATAAAATGATTTTCTGTTCGTATCAGAATATTGTTATAGATTTACATATTGTATTAATTTCAGTGTGGAGAGGATGGCTACTACAGACATACATTACTGATGAAAACAGGACTATATAGAGGTCCAACTGATCCCTGGTTTGTCCTCTGTGTCTTTATGATGTTGTTGCTTTTCTTAGGTATTTAATCACATGTGATCATCTATTGTACACAATCAACATGTAACTTAAACAAATTTCAACAAATTCCTCAATTTTAGAAAGGTTCTCATTGTTTTTTTTTTCAGGATTTTGCTCTCCAGAATATAAGACTATTTCAGCCAAAATATAGAATCCACAATCACTGAATTCCTTTCTTTCAACAGTAATTGCCTGGCTTGATCACAAGACGAAATTCCTGTAATTAACACATATCTTTTATAAATAGTGTTAAAAATGAACATGTTTGTAAAACCTTTTTTTTTTTAAGAAATGCTACTTTTTAAACCATGATTTTTTTTTTATTTTCCAACACTTACAAGAGGAATTCATGATTTTATAATATTTATGTTATTATTTTAGGATTTATTAAGGCAGTTATTTCCCTTTGGTCACCCATTACTGTGGGTGAATTAGGACTGTGTTTATTTAAGAGGTCAAGAGTAGTGTCATCTTACCAAGAAAAGATACTTCACACATACGAGGTTGTCTACAATGAGAGGGGAATTCCTATTAATCCTGTCACGTAAGTTTACATTGTGAATATTTCATGATATGTGACTGAAAATTCGAATTCTTTTAAGGATAATATTTGTGTGCCTGTTGTATAGCAGGGCAACAGGGATCATTTCTGTTGTCTTGTCAAGTAGCAAGGCTCATATTGCACTATTTACTTCTTTTCAATTATGAATGAGTTATCTTTCTGTCATCAACTCAAAAGGCAATGTTTCAGCCAGTACATATGTCTTTCGAGGAAGAACCAATCCTAAGTTTAAAGAATATAATACCAATCCACCAATCAAAGGTAGTTGTTGTTGTGAAATATGTTGAATTTTAAAATATATTTAGAGAACATTAAAAAAAATAAAATAAATGCGTACAATGGAAGTATAGATATTTGTAGAAAAAATTTTTAACCTGAAATTTCTCAAGGTTCAGGCTTTTCAAGGACATGGGTCATAAAGCAATGTTTTTTGCCCAAGAATTTGACTGAAAAATACAAAGTGTATATTATCAGTTTGTATTGAAAAATGCCTAATAATACACAATCCAATAGTTTTTTAGTTTAATTTTTTGTTAACAGTCACATGGCACATAGAAATTGTTTTAATTGTGAAAATACTCCGAAATTACTAGATTTGACAAGAAATTTGATACAATTTTGTTGATTTTGATATAGATCACACAAAAACATGCCAACCAAACTTTGCACAATTAAAGGACTACTCTTTACGTTTCTGCACATAATTCCCTGTTTTCCAATATTTGGTCCTGAGCGTACATGATGAAGGTTAATCCAGAAAAGTTCTTTGTACACAGTGTAATTAAAGCATTTTCTATGGATGTTTTTCCATTTTGTCTTCAGTCTGTTTGATAAATGAAAGAAATGCACGGAACTCTAGAGAACTAAAGGGAACATCTTAATGAGAAATTTGTAGTACACATTTAAGGCATTTTCAATGGATGTTTTTCCAGAAAGAATGCAAGGAACTTGTTTCGTCACGCACGAAACTCTAGTGAACTAAAGGCAACATCTTAACGAGAAATTATGCAGTTCACAATCTAGAAAAGATGTGGATTGTGTCTTTCTGGCACATATTCCATATTCTTTCTTTTAAATAACGGTACTAAGTACAAATGTTTTGTTAAAACATCTTTGTAATGTTTTTGTGGGGACATACTGGTATCTATTTTGAACAAAATTCTCCAGAATATTGGTATTTTTACAGAAAATTTTACATTCTTGTGAAATAGTCAAATGTGCCCTATTGTTTTGTCAAAATCATTAAAATTTTATGAGTCAAATTATGAATTATTAAAGACGGTTATTAAACAGCATTTTCAATTTATTGTTGTGTCACAAAATCTAAAATTTAGGCCAAATATGGGGCTTAATGTACCTGCTTTTTCAACCCCTGCTTAAATTGGACTGGCAACATGGTTGTTTAAATGTTTAAAAAAAAAACTAAGGTTGTCCCAGATTTTTCAAAAGGGACCTTTTCATCTTTTTGAAATCTCAAGATAGTTTTGTGCTTTATCATTTCAATCTTGTTGTCCAAAAGACTTGACTGGTATGGGTAAAAATATCCAGCTAGCTCTTGGGGATTATGATAACTGGTTTCTCAATCCATGTTAAGTTTCTGTTTGACTTTCATCTTAGTACGGCTTTTCAGTACAGTAATAATTTTTTTAGAGTCTGAATTTTGAAATTGATTGTTAGTGTGATGTAATTATCAAAATAAAATTGTGAGGTGAAAATTGATGATCAATTTAGACTTACAATTCTTTGAAATCTATCACTGGATTTCAAATCTGTGTCCTGATTACAGATTCTCCCAACCTAATAAATGTTTATATTTTATTTTGTAGAAAGGAGCCAGTTCAGATTCTCCCAACCTAATAAATGTTTATATTTTATTTTGTAGAAAGGAGCCAGTTCAGATTCTATCAACATGTGAATTGTTTGTTTTGAACCTGTGTTTTGGTTATTACATGCTGTTCGTTGGCTTACATTGGTTAATGTTGAAGTTGTTAGGACTAGACACTAAATACCAGAAAGAGAGGGAACAGGTGGGGACAATATTTTTTTGTTTTCCTTTGTGTGTCCTAAGGATTTTTGGATTTCTTAAGTTATTTCCTATTTTATAGGTTCCTCAGTTTGAAGATAAAAGTAAATTCATTCAAACTGTCTGTTGTTAACAACAGTTTTAATATTAGAAGCTTTTCTGAAGACAAATGACTACTCTTGTTGACAATTTTCATGTAATATCCAATACTGTGTGTCTCACATTTAACAAAGTGTTTTTTTAGTAAAAAATTTCTGAAGCAAATTTTAAACTAGGTTAGTCTTTACTAATTGGGTTCATCTTTTCCTGGAAAGTATTTCATATGTTTGTTGCAACAGCTTTTCCATTTTGCATCTGAACAAGATTAGGTCTGAATGTTATCACAGAAGCACTGAATAGGATGACGATGTCTTAAAACCTTCTATCACAGTTGTGCTTTAAATAACTTCTAAAAGGGACAAATACTACAAGGTTGATTCAAATTTTGTGACTTTTAAAGTTGATATAAATTCCAAGATTGTACTTCAACAGGTAGTTAAGACACACAGTAAAGCAATAGCCCAAAAAATATGAACTTTATGAATCCTGTCAGAATTACCATATTAGACAAAAAAAAGAGTTTCTAATAGGTTGTTCAGTTTGGTGCTGAAAAGATTCTCTCAGGAACTATAATCATATTTCTTGCAGTTTTCAATTTTCCTACAGTGATTTCTCTGAAGTTTCTTAATGGTAATGGGATTAACTAAAGCCTGGTGGTGGTCACATTTGAAGTTTGGTGGGATTAAAATTTTAACAAAGAATCTTAAAGAAAAAAAAAACACTTAAATGCATTATGGGTGACAATTCATGTTTGATTGAGTCACCATGCTTTAGCCTTTTACAGAAAAACACTGTCCCTATTTTAGAAATCTTGGCATCAGAAGTTGATAACTCCAGTTACTTCCCCTGGTGAGAAAACTGATGCATGTGGGGATGTTCCTGATACGAAACCTGCCACTGATTCTCATAAGAAATCATACGACATAACAGATAAGCAGCTTGCTTATGAACAGTACAGAAAACAAAAGAAAGAGCTGCAAGTAAGATTTAACTAAGTTAAAAAATTATGAAATTAAAAAAAGGAACTGAAATGGGATTTAACCATTTTACTGGCAAGATGTTCCTTTATTAATTTTATTTCATTATTTTCCATGTGCATTTGAGATAGCTTTTTGGTGAATTAATTTCTGGGAAATTATGTGTAAAATGTATTGTTAATAGTTACCACTAAACATATCTCTTGTAGGTACTATAACAATAGCATTAGGAAATACATATTCCTTCAACTGAAGAGATGTCTTATATTTTGATCATATTAAGGAATAAATTTGGTTGACAGTTTTTTTATTTCATTAAAATAAAATACCTATTTTACTTAGGTACCATTTTGAAATATTTTTTGAATCATATGTAGAAAATTTGAATTATGTTGTTTTTAATTCCTTTGTAGAAGTATTTACAGAAGTCTGCGCTAGATCAAGGTAAGATGGTTATTCTACAAAATACATTGTTAAAAATATGGTAGCATCTTAAAAAACTATTTTAGAAAAAATATATGGGACAGGGTTGGTTTAGGTTAGGATGTTATTAATAAACATATCATTAGAGAAAATTGTTTTGTTAAAATAAATGCTTTACCCATTATACATGTATCGGGAAAATGTAGGTTTGACCTAAATTCCACATAAACTTATACATTCCTCAAAATACAGTTTTATTATTTTTTCCAGAATTTTCAAATTTATTAGAAGGATATTTAAAAACAAACAATAGGATTTCTAGACCTTTCAACACACCATTTAATAATTGATTGTTGCTCTGTTAACTACCTGTGCTGGATTTTTAGACCTTTCAACACACCATTTTGTAATTGATTGTTGCTCTGTTAATTACCTGTGCTGGATTTTTTAGACCTTTCAACACACCATTTTGTAATTGATTGTTGATCTGTTAACTACCTGTGCTGGGTCAGGTTTTCAAACTTAATGATGAACACTACCTTTTAAAATAATTTATTCAATATTTTTCAGACAAATATAGACAATTTAGAAAATTAAGAAAAAGTACTCCAACTAAAAGTAAGTAGCCAAAATATTTCTCCCCAAAATAATATAAACCTCTTCCATGTTGTTTTTGTATATCTTTTACTGAAGAATGACATTTTGTTTGACAGCATCAACAATTTGTTATAAATGGTGTGGTTCTAACGGAACTAATCAACCTTGTATGCTCCTTAAGGAAAAAAGTGTAGGGCAATGTAGCTTATCCATCATAATACAAGAACTGAACCAGTTCATTTATAAATCATGCAATCTACCCCAAAAGTACTACACATAATTAATAAGGTACAGATGCCGAAATAGCAAATTACGGGCCAAACAACCTATACACTTGATATTTTGCCTGAAACATTTACAAAGGTTATAACTGTAAAATTAGAAGTTATTTCCCCTGTTTAAATTTTTTTGTCTATATATCAGTATATCAGTAGTCAATGTTACCTTGGCATTCAACATAGTGACCCCAAAACCAATAGGTTACTCCTCTAAGTGGTGTAATCACAGCAAATTTGGTATATATCATGTGAGAAGCTATTTGCCTTTAGCACACACACGCAGTAATTATATATTATACATGTATTTGTGCATAGCTTTATAGATGTAAACAATGTAAAAATGTATATTTTTTTACCAAGAATGACCCACAGCATGATTTTTATGTTCAATTATTACACTTTACTAGTATTACCTTACTTCCAGCCAAAGCCAGTCGTTTGAGTAGAAAATTGCCGATTCAGGAATTACTGAAGCTTGACCATGTTTTCTTCAACTATCAGAGAGAATCTCCATTACTTAAGGTATACATTTGTCTAGTTCTGAAAAAGACTGGATACAAAAAAACATGGTGTCCACAAGTTAGTTCAGAAAGATTGTTGTTCTTACAGGAATTCTTCAATGACAAAATTGTGAACTGGTGCGAGTATAATCGTTTTTGGCCTGTTTACTCCAAATTTTGTCTTACAAATATTGTGTGTTTTTTTTAAATTCAGGACAATGTTCTAGATTACATGTATAATCAATATAATTTGGTTGGTGTTCACCATCTTCTAATTATAAATCTGTAGTTCTCTTAAGAATTGAAAAAAAACTATTCTAGAAATAATCAGACAAATTTTTAGTCTATATAATGTGATATATTATTTTGGCCAATTAGAAAATATTCTGAATTGAAATCTTTTCCTTTTCAGAATTCAGGCAAATGTTTTAGTTTGTGTGGAATATTGTGCAAACATGGCAGACGTTACAAGTTTGAATTAGGACCATATAGTGCCCAGGTGACACATTATCTGTAATAATTAAATTGCATAAAATAATCAAATTTAATTACATGGAGCCGTTTGCAGCATACAAGTTCGACTTCCACTGACACTCAAACCCTCCTCATTTGAGTTGTTTTGTTAGGAGTCAGACAGCTTTAGCATATCAATTGATGGAATTTATGCCATACATTGTAGGAACACATTTTCAACACCTCTTACAAGTTTATGTCTTGAAGTACAGTAATCAAGGACTGAAGGGTATATCTGCTAGAAAAAAATAAGTTTTCATATAAGTTAGTCAATTCTAACAACACCCCAGCCAATTTCTTTTAGATACTTTATTTTTCAAACCATATGGTTGCTGCTTTGACATACACAAGTAAACAAGACTTTGAACCAATGTGACTTTTAATTTTGAATTTGAATATTAAAACAACAAACGAATTGATCTGTGACCTCAAATAATCTGCATGTGGCATCATGAAAAGTAAAAAAATAGATTGCTGAATCAGATAAAAACTAGCATTGTATTAATACAAATTTGAGAGCAGGTTTCTATTAAATAAAATGTTTGATATAAACTGGTTTCACTGTATCGTCTTATATTGTTTTTAATACATATTTTCAGATGTATGAAAATATAGATGGGAAAGCTGAGAAACTGACTTCACCACGGAAAATCATTCATCCTGTACAGTTTATTACAGAAATGAACACAGCAGCAGTGCACCAGTATATTACAACAAAACCTTTGTTTCCATGTCTCAATACACATCTTACATATCACAACCCATGAGGTCTCAGTGTATATTAAAGATTTGTTTACTTGTCTCAATACTCATCTCAAACATATCACAACCTGTGAGATCTCAGTGTAAATTATTGTATACCAAAATTATCACAACCCAAGAGATCTCAGTGTATATTAAAGATTTGTTTACTTGTCTCAATACTCATCTCAAACATATCACAACCCGTGAGATCTCAGTGTAAATTAATGTATACCAAAATTATCACAACCCAAGAGATCTCAGTGTATATTAATGTATACCATCAATAATTTTTTTCTGTGTCTCAATACACATCTAGCGTATCACAGTCCATGAGATCTCCATATAAATTAATGTATACCAACAACAATGTGTTTTTTGATTTAGATAACTTTTTTTTCTGATTTGTTAAAAAATTTTCTATGATATTGCTTGGCCAAATGGCTTTATATTTTATGTGGAATATCTATCGTTTGTCCTTTAAAAGGTTTCCTCATTTCATACCGATCTGGCAAAAAAAAAAAATGGCTGCCTTGGATGATTCTTGTTTCTGATTGGCTGATACATTAAAAAATCTTCTCCTATGAAACCCCCAGGCCAAATAAATTAATATTGACATGGAGCATCTATGGAAGGTCCTTTATATAGTTTCCACATTTCGTTCTGATCGTCCAAAAAACATATATGACATGGCCAATGCTTGTTCTGATTGGCTTATACATAAAATAAACTTCTCCTCTGAAATTTCTTGGCCAAATGAATTAATATTTGTCGTGAAACATCTATGGAAGGTCTTTTATAAAGTTTTCTAATTTAGTCCCAATTGGACAAAAAATGCCTCCATGGACGATCCTTGTTTCTGATTGGCTGATTGACTGAAACATTAAAAGTCTAATCCTCTGATACTACATGTACTTGGCCAAATGGACCAATATTTGACATGAGGCATCTATGCAAGATCCTTTCTAAAGTGAAACAACAACCCTGGCTACTATTTGTCATTCAGTGTTTGTTTTTTTAATTGGCCCAATGTCAGGTGAGTGATACAGGCTCAGCCTTCTGAGCTTCTAGTTTTACATTACCTAAATGGGAAGAATTATTCTAAAAAAGGCAATACATGTAAACTGTAGAGTATGGATTTTCAACCTTGAAAACTAGGGTCGGTTGTAAATCATAAAGAGACATTGTATTTTCTGTGGCTGACAAACCTAGTTTTTAAACTCTGATTTCCAATTCAACCAAATTGACTTTTTAAAAGCAACTAGTACTTACCTGTGGTCTATGCATTGACTTTTTAAACCAGTAATGTACAACTTCAAAACTTAATATTGGATTTTTTTACTCCAAATTTTATCTTACAAGATACAGAAGTACTAAACATCCTGTAAAACATCCATGATGCCTATCAATTCATTCTTCAAATAAAGAAATTGGGGATTAAATTGATATCTGTTTTACAATCTGGACTTTTTTAATACATTCTTAATTGTTTATTAATAAGCAGACAGGTCTTGAATGGTAAAATTTTCAATCTGCAACACTGTCTCAAACTTCTAATATATGAAGTTTTATTTACTGATTCAATGTTGAAAAAAATCTCATAATATTAAAAGTATAAATGATATATCTATAGTACTTGTCAAGAAAATTGTAATTATCTCCCTTGGCAACATTTTTCTTAGGTGTTTTCTTTGTAAAACTAATGTTATGAGTACAGAAAACATTCTAAACAAAATTAAAATTTGAATGAGAAATTTCGTTATTGCCTTCTTCAATCCTACACTTTCTGCAGAGTATTTTGATCATATACAAGATTTAAATTATGTCCCTTGTTAATAGAAAAAATGCTCCTAAAAATCTGGGACTAAGAAACACAGGGATGTGTAACTCGGGTCAATATTTCACGAGCCTTGCCGTTCCATGTTACCTGTACACAACTGGATTTTTTAGCGATTTCTTTGTTGAAACATAGTCAACTTGTGCCAAGGTGTGAGAGAAATGTAACAATAGAACATTTATGAAATGCATATGTTTGTAAAGAGAAATGTTTGAGGAATGCATT
>JAULBM010341187.1:0-12577 GCA_032357055.1 Geukensia granosissima
CCAAATATCAAATCAATCCAACATACACAAGCGGAGAAATCTTTGACGAAAATTGACGGACGTACGGACGGACGTACAGGGGTAACACTTAATGCCCCCGACGCCTAAAGGCGGGGGCATAAAAATTTTATTGTAAACTACAAACTATGACCTAACTAACAAATGATACATACATAAATACGAATATATATAAATCTTTTGTCGGACGATTGTCTCAGCAATGAGATGCATATGGTCACCCATCTTAGCTTTTGATAAAGATACGTAGAAATATGGCAGTGTATTGTAGGCAAGCTGCGGTTTGCTTGCAAACATAACTTTGAACTATTCAAGGCGACTGGAAGGGGTCCAGTGCCTGCTCTAGTTAAAGCTACTACAAAAACATTGAACATATACACTGTTGACTCTCCAGGTTTCTTGCAAGTGGTATTTATTCTGAACTGTGGTTCAGGTATGGAGCCAAAGTACTAGAAACTTGCAGAGAGTCAAGCTGAAAACTACCAGAGTAAACCTTTGTCTGACCTTTCTGAGTCAGAAAAATGGCAGGACTTATGCTAGAGTTAAAATGTAAGTGACCACCGAGTACCCCGTAAATTTGTGATTTGAGTTAGAACTCAAAATGACCCCAAAAACAGATGGAGAATAAGGTTTGAGACAGCTGGACTCCAAGTTGTAAAGAATTAGAAACCCCTTAGTTAGTCACAAATTTTATAATTCACATAAAAACCCAAATGTTTTTTAACTATATAGGTGGTAGTTAAGTTTATGACTGAGCAGGTAATAATCTTTAGTTCATTATCAAGAAACAAGGCATATAGGTAGATATGCAATAAAGGTATAAGGAAAGTAAATGTTCAATAATTGCACTTCGATCGCTATATAAGGTGTCGCCTTATGCTGCTTTAAAGTATAGTTAGTCTATTCATTTAGAAGTCACATTGAGTGTTGAACTGGTCAGATCTTACGACGTCGACTATGTCATCCATGTATAAATCTGAATTTATTGACAGTTATTGTTTAGGTAGTACGCATTATTGGTCTTTTGATCGTTGTCTGAACTGGGCATAAAAAGGAATCATTTTTATATAGATAAATGTTAACCCCACAACGAAAAGGATCGGTTTTTGACGACTTCGAATGTAAAACAGCAAATTCTTCACTAAAAGTAAAATCATTTAGGCTGAGGTTACAGGAAATGTCGAAATCCTTTAAATAACTGTAAATTCCCCAAACCGCAGAAAACAAGTAAGCAATGGCGCAGGTTGATTTTAACAGTGCGGTAACATTTGGTGAGAACAATCCTCTATAAGCATAGCAAACATATCTTTAATAATATTGTAAGGCAATCTCTTTCGTAAAGTCTTGACCTCTGATTTCTTTATGCCTTTGAAAAGATATTCTAACCTAATAAGTTTTGTTGAACAACAGTCACTATAGAGGCATGGAACACCAGACTGAAGATATTTAAATCTGATTCCGTAGTTGTACATTTTTATTGTTGAATATTTGAAAATTTAGATTTTCATGGCAGTGAGTGACATAATGCATTTAATTGTCTTCGGTGAAAGGTGGCATACTAGTATCCGCATTCCACTTAAAACCTGGCAGGCAAAGAAAGTTTTTGTATGATTTAAAACCATGTTCATACTGTGATAGTGTACTGCCAGCAATAGATTTGCTCATCAGGTCTTGCATCTTTTGGTTCAATTCCACATTACTTGCGGACCTTCGGACACTGTGTTGGTTCTTTCTCTGTTAAAGGTGCAGCTTTTCGAAACGTCTGAAAATCGAAACGAGATAAAGAATTAGCTATCACGTTTTAACTCCTGGTATATGTCTACATTGAACTGTAAAATTTTGTTTAACAGAAAGCAAAGTAAGCATGCGCATGAGTTTCAAAATGTCGTGTACTCTAGATCTACCTTTGTTTCCTACATTTAAAACTGCTTCGTTATTACCATGAAAAAGAATACGTTTCTTATTCCATAAATGTCCCCACAAATAAGCTGCCATATGGATATAACTCCCTAAAAGCCATTGACACGTCCGCCTCTAATAAAGAAAACAATTCGGAGGGCCAAGAGCTGCTTAACCATTTTCCTTGAAAAAAGCCACCAAATCCGAAGTTTGCGGCCGCATCTGTAAATAGATCCATATTGCTAGCTAAGGTAATATGTTCATCATAAAAGAACGAAACACAGTTCCAGCTTTGTAAAAAACAATGCTACATAAGTAAGTCATCTCGATAATCTTTAGACAGAGAAATAAAATGATGAAGTTTTCGGCATTAGTAAATAATTTAATGAGGTAACTAACGACTGATCTACCAGGTCGTATTATTCTGGCGGCAAAATTTAAATGACCTAACAACTGCAGTAATTCTCGTTTTGTAACAGATTTCTTTTTTCAAGAAGGTTTAAATAACTTCTGTTGACCTTTTCATCCGTTAGTCTAGCTTCAAACCGTTCCGTTTCCAGGATGATTCATAGGCATTCTATAGTACAAGTGGGACCTATAGTCTTTTTCTTTGAGATTGGTTTATTAAGACGAATGAAAATAAGAGATTTAAGTGCCATGGTTCTATATCCACAAGAATCGGGTGGTTAAATGGTAATAAAATCGTCTAAAAGATGCAGGATAACAGGGATGTTGTATTTCTCTTTTGGCTATCCAACATATTGCTCTTGATATATTGTCAAATATACAAGGAGAACTGTGTGAACCAGAACGCAGTCTAACATAATAATAATAGATATTTCTCCATTTCATGCAGTATAAGTGGTGTTGGTCTCTTCGTATTCCTAGTTGTTTAATGGCATCCGTCATATCTGTCTTATTAAGAATAGTGCCTTTACCAAAATGTTTTATTTCAGTTATAGCATTGTCTATTTTAACGTACGAAAGTGAACAAGTATCTTTGTCTATAAGGTTATTTATGCTACCATGGTAGTCATTTTTGTGAGGGGAAGACAGATCCAAAATAAGTCTCTTTTCACCTGAAGATTTTCCTTCTGCTATCCCAATTGGGCTAACTCTATACGAAGCAAAAGGAAAAAACTAGCAAATGGACCTTTAATATAACCCTTTTCTATTTCTTGTTTTAAAAGGCTGTCAACAGTGTCTGGGTCCATAACGGCTGATTGTATATTCTTACATTCAAAAGTAGGTAAATCTGGAGGAGATACCATGTCATCGAAGCCTAATTTTAATCCAGTTATGAGATTATCCACAAATTTCCTGTCAGGGTATTTTCCAATTCCAGTTTTAGTCTATCTACGTTTATGGGAGACATATTTAGTTATTGATTGGATTTTGGAGTATCCCTTAGAACGGCGTTACTTTTAGGTTTACCAAAAGTTTTGTCAGTTTTATTGACACATTCATTTGTTGACCTAGGTTGTTTTGGCTGTTTAGTTGCATCACAAACCCTTCATGCCATGCCCGACGGACCCACAACGACTGCAGGAGTGAACAATCTTACAATCTCGTCTATAACAAGTGTCATAATTGAAGTTGTTGCACAACTCGTTTCCACCGATGTTTGTGATAGGTTGCCCCCTTTTATCCATATTACGATTAGATTGAAGGGAATTGTACTTTAATGACACTCCTGGTGTGGTCAAATTCACCACAGAAGCCACAAGACTTACACTGTATATTATGGGTCACGAGGTGTAAAAGCTTGTCATCTACCGTTGACCAATTGATAACTATGTTGTGTTCAACAATGGCTGCCGCAGTCTTAGCTGAAAACATCTTATGGTAAGTATACAAACATTGACCATAATTATGGTGTATTTCGTTAATATCTGCCTCAAATTGTTCAAGTTCGTCTTTTCTTTGTGGGTATGCTTTCCCCATAATGTTGCGGTACTTTAGAAAAGCTCTATTAAACTCATCAATGTTAAGGTTATGCTCCAAACGTACATCCTTTTTACCAGATAACTTAACAGTTAGCCCCCTAGAGCTCATGGTTTGGGTTTGTGGTATATCGTATTTAGGTGAAATTAAAGTGGCTAAATTTACATCCTTACCTTCAATAATTTGCTTCTTAGTCCATTTTTGGTAAGTCCTCCGCAAAGTATACTTTCCCGGTTGAAGTAGATGCTGCTGTGTTTCTAAATTCATGAGGAACAGATGGCATAGAAAAATTCGGCTGAACATTATTTGAATTATGGGCAGTTTCCAAGGTGTTTGTAGAAACATCGTTGTCAGTAGATCGTTTACGCATCAGTTTAGAAATATTTGACAGAGTTTCTGCTGCCGATTTTAAACGCCGATATGGTTTCCCTCAATAGAGCCTAATTGTAATTATTTGTTGACGATTGGAGTATATTCATCCGCGTTTCGGTTTCTTTATTCTCTGCTGATGTAGTTCCGATATACCCGGTTTATTTAATCCATTTTTTGTTGAAACTACGGGCGGAGAAGGGTTTGTATCATTTGTAACATGTGGGCTTTGTACCGCCGTGGGGGCTTGGATATTAGCAAGGTACAACTGGCGTAATATCTCAACCTTCCACGTGGGAACTGCCCATTTCCTTCAGTTTGGTTGACCAATTACGGGGGTCTTCCTTGTTGTACTGCTGGCGTGTACGCTTCCTACCGCTCATCGTAATAAAATTCTGAAAACTTACTTGTATGGAATATTTATATCCAAGTTTAAATATCACTTGGTATGAAGTAAAATAGTCATAAGTGTTCATATCGTTGTAACACTGAGAAAAACGTTGTACATACACTTGTTTAACACTATTTAATGTTCATTAGAAATAAGTGGTAGTTGTGGTATATCCCACGAAGTAAACAATCTCGTAATATAAATGTATAGAATCAATTGTTTATAAATAATACTGAAAACTGTCGAGCTTAAATGGAAACAAAGAAACTGAAAGTAGTTCTCACGTGTTCCATTACTGCAAGAGCATTGACCTGGGGAACATATGGGGAGCGAGAAAATATGTCTTGTGTATAAACCTGAATTAAAATCGTAATTCTCATTATATATGAGCTTGTTTAATTAATTGAAGAATAAACTTTTTACCTAGTATGAAGCTACCTTCATGTTCATATTATTAAGCTGTACTTACATTCACACTGAACGATTTATTTTTCAGTCTGTTCAAGATAATCTTCCAAAAGTGATTTACATTGTGCACAAGCTATATTCTAGTGTGTCCCCCTAGTCTACAAACATGACATTATGCTTTTACAGTATTTGGGAACTTTTTAAAGGGATACTTTCACATCTTCAAATGTACCGAAGGAAACATAACCATTTTCTAGATTCTGGAGAAGCATTTTTTTCTAGCATGCAAAGTTAACTGTAAAATTCAAAAAAGAAATGGTTACAATGTATCATAACAGTTCTATGGCAACAAAAGGTAATTGTAAAGGGCAGTGTGGTGGTGCCAAAAATGTGCATGATCATTTACCACTCTTTATCAGTTAATAATAATTTTTTAGAAGTAGATGTTCTCGGACCTTAGTTTCAGTTGGACATTTCGGTTAACTTTTTATAAAGAATCATAAAATCAAGGAAAAAAGAAACTGTGCAGCTTCAATATGTAATTTTCATTATATGTAATATTTTACAGCCCGTTCTTCTCTTAATACTTACGGGATTTATTAAAAATGTTTACAGACGATTAAGGCAACGAACACTTAGAGATTTTTGTGCAAAATCTCACTTTTTTAAATCAAAGTTAACGAGATTCGAAAAACCACTTTTTGGCCAATAAACAACAAATTAACATCTTAACAAAAATAATAAGATATTGACATTGATTAATGAACCTTTCATCAATCTTCATCAAGACTCGAAAACATACTTTCGATTTCAAAAACGTGTTAATTCAGTTTTTTACACTCTTCTTCAATTTTCCATCAAAGGTCATCGAATTAAAGCAGTTAATGTGATTTTTTCTTTTGACTTTTAAAATAATCAAATCCTCTAACTTTTAAAAGAAATAATAATTTGATTTCCCAGTTTCATTAAATATTTGCACTTTAATGTATGCACAGTTTCTTTTATTTGGGGTACTTTTTATGCGGAAAATATTAAATATCTTGTCTTTTTTAAAGAAACTGCTACATATACTTCTTTAGATGGTGATCTTGTCTATTTTTAGAAAAATGGAAGTCACTTAATGTTAGAGTGATGTAAAAAAAAAGAAATAAAGATTAACCCTACTGCCACAAGTCCTATCAAATTTTTGTTTACGCGGGAAATAAAGCATTTGTTCAATGTTGAGATAGCAATGGGGCAGACAGAAATCGTTAAGTCGGATGACAGACAAGACAATGCCAACAAAATGAAACAAAAGACTAACAAAGAACATACAACACTACACTGAAAACTAAAGCTGGAGTAACACGAACCCTACATGACCACATGTGCAGTTGGGCGAATCGACCAAAATTCGGATCAACAAATGTTCGTTTGAGGAACTGCTGTTCACGCGCAATCTAGTGTGTAGCATTTGTTCAATAAAACTTCGGGCAAATTTCATTATGCACATCTATGCGTGTTTTGAAACTATTAAGAGATTGAGCATTACGAGTTTCTAATGGTAACTTGTTCCACAATTTAATTGATGTTGATAGAAAAAATTCAGAATGGAATCTGTTTTAAAACAAATTTCATAAATGTGTAGTGAGTGTCGAGTATTATGATCATGTACAAATGCGACAGTATTCGGAAGTAAATTTTGCAAATATACAGGTGCATTTTTATTAATAATTTTATTTAACAAAACCAGTCTGTTTATTCTCTTCTAACTGAAAGTTTTTCCCAACCCGTATCTTCAAAAGTTTTTGGGTTGACGTCAATTTTGTACCACCCGTGACAATTCTCAAAGCTTCAACTTGAACATTTTCAATTTTGTTCTCAACATTGATCAAAATACAGATATTTTTCTTAAAGTTCAGAAATTTACAGCCAAAAGCAAATGATTTACAAATCATAAACATTCCTGCATTCCTGCATTTCATCATTCCTACATTTACTTTTACAACCATGTGTATTATTTTTAAATTGTTCAGAGTATTATCTATTGTAAATATTTAAATCATTTTACTTATAGCATTAATATTTATGAGTTAAAATTTGTTGATATATTCAAGGAAACGGTTTAATATAAGCTTTACCTAGCTTGTTTCCGAATCCTGTCTGAATCTTGTTTGTTTGTTTTACAGTTGTGTGACTAAAGCAATTCCGTTTAAACATAGCTTGAAATTGACGTACTGTCAGTTACATGTAACTGTATTTACAATCATTTTAGAATAAAACGTCATTGAGAAACCACGCAGTAGAAAACATCGGTTTTTATCTCTTGATGATGCAAATAATGTCAGCAACAGTATTTGTTTTTTCATGTTTGTGACGTTAAAAAGCTCAGGAAAATGAGACAATAAAAATGCATCTTATTTTTTAAAAATTGTTCTGTTTTCTATAACCCGAATAATTCAGTCGTTATATTGTGCGATCTCCTCAGCAAAGTCTTCTGACTTCCGGTTGTCAATCGAAGAGTCTTCCACAGCTATCGAGGGATTCCTCTAATGGCGTATAAACCCATAAATGACGTTATTTAAGAGATTACTTGCAGACGACTTTGATTCGTGTGGGGAAACCCTAGCTTATTTCCATATAAAGATGCGGAGTTTAAATGTCATGGCAGAAAACCCGTGGCAGAGATCATGGGAGTGCAGTCTACGGAACATATATGAGCTATGCTGGGAGATTGTATATTGCACTCCCCCATCAATCGCTTCATTAACATCGACAGAAGGAGAGAATCGGATACAGAGAGTACCTCAATTATTCGGGTTAGGTTTTCGATAGTTCCACGCGGAATGAAGGGCGTATCCGATCGGAGACAAAAGGGTTTGGGACAGAGCTTGACTACCGTGATACCTTATTCAATACATGACTGAAGGTAGATCGACACTGTTTCACTAAACATTCCCACTGAGCATTTGCATAAATAGTAAGTTAAGGGGTTATTTCTTTCTTTTATTTTGAAACTTTACAGAAAGAAGTGTCATACCTTTGTCATTTTTCTCTTAATAGTTAGATATTAACTCTATCTACCCCAATAATATGTGTTTTGTTGTAACCACGAGTATATTTAATTTATTCCAATTCCAATTAAAAACTCTAAAAGGAGAGTTAAAGGAATTCGAAGATACAAGGGGCAGACAGAAATCGTTAAGTCGGAAGACAGACAAGACCATGGTCAGCAAAATGAAATGAAAGACAAACATGTAACATACAACACTACACCGAAAACTAAAGCTGGAATAACACGAACCCTAAAAAACCAGGGTGTGTTCACTCCTGCTCCACTTGTGGCACACGTCATGTTAATTGTGTTACTCAGTAGACGAAGCCGGTATCACGATTGATATTAAGTACAACCGGTATAGGAACGGATTTGTATTCACGACACAGTGGGAAGATATCCATTGATACTTGCGAAATATATATTTAGTACCGGTCAACCAAATCATGATGGAGACCTAAAAACTTCCGGAGTGATGACTCTAATCTTTCCCTGAGAAACCCTTGGCTCAGTAGATTTCTTGCCAGCTGCAACGCTCCATCAATAAGATCCTGATAGGAAAAACAAGCCCTGGAGTAGCGTATACACTCCGTAAGCAGGTGCAGCTGGAAAGTTCCTAGACATTAACGAAAAGTTTACAATCGGAAAATCAAAGTCATCCATCTTTTTCGTAAAGTTTTGTTCCTAACATGCCCTTACTGTCAATTTCTAGGTGTAAGTCTAGTTATGAAGCAGACCCTTTTGTTTCTGTAGTATATTTGATTTCAAGTACAATGGGACAGATGCGGTCTATATACAATTTAAGGAGGGATGACTTCAACCTTGATTGGACTTATCTTTGTTTTAGAAATTTACGCGACAACAGCAATGCTCTCTTAAGAAAATCACGTTACTTGTAACACGCATGAAAGTATGGAATCAACTACAACACATAAACATAAAAAGGTAGGGGAAGCAGAAATGTTGAAGTTACCAATAAGAAAGTTAAAGGCATCCCTTTTGTCGTTAATCTTAAAAACAAGTTTAACCTCTTGGTCTTTTTCGAGGAATAAATTTAGGTATGAAGCAGATTTTCTCGGGAAAAAATTCGAGAAATTTCCGGTCGCCATCACGATTTGGTTGGCGTTACGAAATATTCATTAAACAAATGACACTGTCGTGACTACATATCCGTTCCTATACCGTTTGTGACTAACATAGATTTTGACTATATACTGGCATTGTCTACAAAATGTAACACAACGGGTTTCTACTGATGGATCAGGAGTTGCTTGCTTACCCTTCCGGAGCACTTGAACTCACCTTGGTTTTTGTAGGGTTCGTGCTACTCCAGCTTTAGTTTTAGTGTTGTGTATTCTTTTATTTGTCGTTCATTTTATTTTGCTGGCTATGGTCTTGTCTGTCTTCTGCCTTAACGATTTCTCTCTGCCACTTTGCTATCTTCGAATACCTTTTACAACTGAAAAAAATTCTTGTATTTCACCTGCCTATGTATGATTGCTCAAAAGAATTATATGTTCATACATGTAATGATGATTACTGAGTATTGTCAGACTTGAAATTTATTTTTATAGTTTAAGACACCATCCGGTGATGAACCAAATGGTGGAATGGTATTTTCTGCAGCTGGAACAACTCAGGCTGCTAGCACACAAAGATACGGAGGAATAATTTACGCTTACACTATAAACGAAGTAATGATATGGCGACCAAACAACCCTATAGCTGTTTACATCGGTGAAAGGTGGGGAAGTGGCGAGTCGAATCAGTCGTCGGCCACAGCAGATGTCATTATTAAAGTCTTTCATTTACCACTATCAGGTATTTAAAAAGTTCTAAAAGACATTAATAATTAAAATAAGGAGTAACAATGACATTTCAGGGTTTACAAATGCCAACTTAACCTTAATTGAAGACAAATCCATCATAGAAATTATTTTGAAAACTTGAATATATATGAGCTCTGTCAAATAAAAAACCAGCTTTATGTATGCAGAAACATGTACTTGTATCCTCTATTTTAGATAACCAAACAAAAAAATTATAGCAGATCCAAATCTATCAATTATTCAGAGATTATTCAAAATCTTGTTATTGCTAATTGTTTTGCTGGGCAGAAGCTATGGTTTTGTTAATTCAGTCAAAACAAAACATGATAACAGCTTGTATTGTCTTTTGCGTAGTGTCTTTTTCTCCAATTGTAATTTGTTTAACGCCATTCGACTGGTATTTTTTAAAGCGTGTGCCAAGTGCAGTTTAACGGACTTTAATTAACTACGTCTTTACTCAGCTGGGGTCTTAGACCACATTTAAGCTTAAAACGGCAAATTATTCCTTTTAGGCATTAAAGAAACAAAATCTGAAGTTTTTAAAACATTGTTTATCGTATTTTGTACCATCTCGATAGTTAAACTATCAAATTTAAAAATTGAATGTTAAACTATGTCGAGTGTCAATAAACGATTATCAAATTGCTAACAATTTAAAATTGTCTTTATGTATAGAGATCTGTATAAAATATAGTGAATTTTTATGTAAATTTATCTATAGATATTTCGTAGTTTCAAATCAGTTTTCGTTTACACTACACAAGCAATTTAAGTTCACGTAAATGTCAAATGAATCCCGATTCGCTTGAAGTTTACGTTAATCACATGCTATTTTTTCAAATGGATTTCTAGTAATGAAAATATATTCACAATTAGATTCAGCTACACAAAATGTACGTGAATTTCGATTAACGTGACATGAAAATATAAAGTTTTATGAAAAATATACCAACATCTCTTACGTGAATTCTCATTTCAATTCTAATGAAATTCACGTGAATATCATATTGATATTTTGAGATCTTCACATTTGTTCTGCGGTAGAGCTCATGTAAGATAAATTTCACGTGATTTTCACATGAAATGCATGTGAACTTAAATTGAATGTGTATCGTTTGCTGTTATGATATTCATTATATACCCCATGCAGATCTGGAAGAAACCAAAATACCCTAGACGACAATCAATCTGTTATGTCTTCTTTCGAAATTTTAACCAAGCTGATAATTTGATCTCCCTTCACTTTACTGGGTTCCAAAGTGTCCTTACAAACAACGGTACATTGCAGGGTCTGCAAATTGCTCCACAAAACCCTCTTTCCAAGTTACTGACCTTTATTTTATCAACAGTAAAGAACGGGTTCCAGAGTTAAACATGCCATTGTGGAGGCGCGAGAATCAATATGTGGATTCTAAAAAATTCCAAAGATCTGTAAGAAAGTCTCAAATCAACGTCCATTTCCTCTTGCAGTAGCATCATAACATTTGATTTTTCAACCCCATATACCACTATTCCCCATTCAAAACTAAAAAGAATTAAAAACTTTCCTCTTTGTTTTGTTGAAAAAGATAGCTATATAGATGATGTTCTTTTAGTAAAGGATTCTGAATTTGGTGACTAAGTTGACCGCAATTTTCATGATGAAGTTGAAATCAATGAAACGACAGAAACAGAATGCTTCATAACATGACTTACACCTAGAAATTGACAGTAAAGGCGGATTAAAAACACAACATTACGACAAGAGAGATGGCGTTGTATTTCCTACTGTAAACTCTATGTTCATGTCTAGCAACACATTACAGACGCACCTGCAGACAAAGTGTATATTTTCATTTGAGGCGCTACTTAAGGGCGTGGGTTTCCTATTAGGATTTTAATGCACTCATGAGTGTCACTGGGATGTCTCGTATCACGAACAAAAATCAAAGACATTGAAGTAGAGGTCTCGTTATACAGTTCCGGGTCAAATAGGCATGTAGCACCGTAGCTCCTAAAAAGGCCTACATGAAAAGATGTATATGCAGTGGTAGATATTGCATCATACATAAAAAGTTACATGTTCAGGGTTAAATGAAAACTGCGAAGGTATATTTTACAAAAATGAAAACCATTTATTCCCCGTGAGTATGCAAATAATAGCATTATTTTCCATAAGTATTTAACATTCGTAATTTTGTATTTTGAAACAACTGGGTCAATACCTCTGCTGGTAGAACATTGGTCTCTGAGGGAATTCACCAACCCAGTTTTCAGACTTGTCTGACATGAAATTTATCAAATAATGTTTTACAGAATTTTGCTGCATTTGCTTAAGTTCTAAAACATTAAAAATACGAAAAGGCCTCGAAGAGTAACGCACTTAGTGGTTGTCCCTGACGTCGAATTTGGCTTCCATTTCCATTTGTTTGGATTTGAGTGCTTCTTTTGCTATATTTGTATCTTTAACTTCCTATGATTTAGTTCTAATGCTACTGATGATATGTTACTTCTTGAAATGTACATATAGCATACCTTAATTTCCCGTATTTAAGGTCTACCCGAGAACCTTCTCGGTAGACCTTACTGAATTTCGTCCGATTATTAAGTTCTTTCCGATAGGAAAAGACCTTACTGTTTTTCTTCTGATTATTTTTTTTTCTTCCGCCACATTTTAAACTGATTTTTTGCAAAGGGTTCGCGACA
>JAULBM010341198.1:0-12577 GCA_032357055.1 Geukensia granosissima
TTTTACCTGTATGATGCAATATCTACCACTGCATATATTTTTTTTTCATGCAGGCCTTTTTTAGGAACTATGGTGCTACATGCCCATTTGACCCGGAACTGTATAACGAGACCTTATTTGTCAGAGAGTTATGGAACTTTGTTTGCGCAAAATGGACTTTTTTATGATATGTCGTACTCAAAAATGCCGTATTTAATTTTTCTCAAATTTTGGTATGTTGTAGGAACTGTATATACCCGGTTCAGGTTTAGTATCCCATTGACTCCGTCCTTACGTCTGTCCATCCATCATAATTGTCGTACACTTACTCAAAAATGGCTTTATTTGATTTTCCTCAAAATTTGAATTGTTGTTAGGACTGATGATGTCAGGTTGCCTTTCGTTTTTTTTCTTATTTGTCGTTATAGAGTTATGGGACTTTGTTTTCCAAAGTGGACTTTTTTCTGATATGTTGTACACAAACTCAAAAATGCCTTATCTGATTTTTCTCAAATTTGTATGTTGTTGGAACTGTAGATACCTGATTCCCTTTTGTTGTTTTTAATTTTCGATTTTTCATAATATGTAGTTATGGGACTTTGTTTGCTTGAAATGGACTTATTTCTGATAAGTTGTTGTGATTTGCTTATTTGCAATACTTTTTATACTGCAAATTACAACCACAGACATTTTCACCAAAATCATTGCAATACTTCCATGCTAGATGTCCTGGTCACCTTGAGCGAGTGACGCATGTGCAGAGCCATCTTTGCTGTTGTTCAATTATAAGAATTTTATTAAAAAGTAAACTACAAAATTTAAAAGCTGTCTCAACCTTAAAAAGTCTCAACCCAAACAATATGATATATAGGGTTAATGGTGTTCAATCATTCACTTTCATTTTACAAAGCACAAAATCAAGGAAGGTTAAACATATTAAACCATGGTGTACTCTCTATAAATGAGATGATTTGTTTCTGTTTTGAAATTTTATCAGAATAAGAGAATGTATATTACAAATGAAAATCATATCTTTTTGATTCTACCATTTGTAAAAAAAATTAAACATTAAGGAGTTAATTCATTTGTTGAAAAACAAAGCTTTTTGTCATGAAAAGGAAAATTTTTAAAATTAAATATTCTAAAATAACGTGTCCATAACTAAAGTTTCTTTAACAATTGATTAGCTACAGAAGAAAATGAAGGAGAGACAACAAAGGTTGGAAGAACAAGCTGCCAGGTATAACAAATTTAACTGACCTTACTCAAATATAGATATAATGGTAGCTGAATTATTTACCAATCAAGTTGTTTCACCACAAAATGATATGCCTAATATAAGGCTTCAAATAAGGTACAAACTCTTGAATAGCCATTAATTTTTGCCGAGCTGTTATTACTATGAAATGACAAGTTATCTCCCTGGATTTTTTTCGCTGCATTTGATGTAAACTTTGACTCTGATGAACAGATTACATGCTATTTGTAGGCTTATCATGGATATCACTTTTTGCAATATACATATGATTGGCTAAGTATTTTAAAGTTGTTTCATCAAATTGAAAAATGACACTTGTAACCAACATGGCTGCAATTAGTTGCCTGCCTAACTTAGTCAGACAGGAACGCTATTTTAACAAGTGATTTAGAAATCATTTTTTGAATGATTAAAACAGAAAGGTAATCTGATACTCAGTTTTTAAAGTTGCCTAACTGAGGGATTAAAGAAGCAAAATTTAAACACTTTTGTAATTGATTTTGATATATTTCTCAATTTTTACCATTATTCTTGACATCTTTGGGATTATGATAATGATATTACTAGAAAAAACTAGCATTACATGGGTATCAGATAGCTTAAAATTGTCGAACTTTGTCTTAAAACTAGAGCAATAAAAAAAGGGGGGTTTTATTTTATGCAAATTACATTTAGCCATTGCACAAAGTGTTCAGAACAATTAGAGCCAACCAAATAAAATGGCTTCAGATATATATTCAACATATACATTTACATTTACATTTACATTTAGTTACAATGAATTGCTATAATTTCATTGAATTTCAAGAAGAAACAAAATAATTTGTTTGCATGGCAACATAACACAAAAGTACATGAAATACATGGCATGAGCATAAATAATTTTTGAACAATAGAATTGTTATATAAAATAAAAAGAAAAATAAGTAAACATAAATGTCCTTGTTGTCTTCTTAAATCTATTAGAGGTAGGTTGTTAAATTATGGTTCTAAAGAAATGACTTTTTCAAAATTCAGGTAGTTACTGTACATGTGGTACTAATTTTAATTTGATTTTAGGAGATTTGGAACACCTACAGGACTAACAGATGATGACAAAGAACAGAGACAAATCTACAAAAAAGTCCTGGAATATGAACAAGATCATGTAAGGCAGTAATTTTGTAAGATAATTCATTTTTATATTTTATTAAAATGTGAAAAAGTTCATGTTTATCACCCATGAAAATTTAACTAGAATTTGATACATTTATAGACTAAATTTTGAGAAAAAAATATATTTAAGAAGGGGGCCTTGATGGCAAAGTGGTCTAAAACTTACCCATACCCAGGGCATTATCTAGGATTCAGTGAATGAGAGAAGTGACTTCTTCCTTTCATGAGAGAAAAGGAGAGGGTGAACTGGCTCTTATGTGTGAGGGTGTTCTTTGTATTAAAATTGACATAATTTTTTTACCACAATGATGGACAAAGATAAAACAAATGATGAAGTTCAGTTTACTACACTAATTAATTATGGTTTCATGTCTATAGTTTCTTTTTCATTATACCAAGTACATGTATAACCATATCCAGGAAAAATTTAAGTAATAAAAATATTCATTCAGTGTATCCATATAATGTCTCAGAGACTGAGTCAGTTGAGAATAGTGTGATTGAAATGAACACCAGTAATTTGTGGATTGTATGAAATAAGTACAACTTCTGAGCAGTAATATTTCTTATTGTTAAATTAATCAATGGTAATAATATTATTGTCATCGTTTTATTCATTTTATTTCACTCTAAAATCTTGCTTCCTTTTCGATATTTGTGTATTTGATTTATAATATATATATCCATTTTGGAAGTCACCATCAGCGATGAAATACGCTCTGGCTTGCTTGGAAACAATGAAAGAATGGTATTTCTTTCATTGAATGTTTGCTCGGCCTTGAAAGTCGCTGCCATTTTGATTGTTTACGATATGATTCTTTGATTTACCTTACCCAGAAACATGGGAAATTTGAATTATCTCTCTTTGGTCAAAATTGCCATCGACTTCATTTCGTTTGAAAATACATGAGTTCATCAAGCGATTTTCAAAACTTTTGACTGAAATCTTGTTGAAAGTGTCATTAAATTGCAATTAAACAAACAAATCATCAACGAAAAGCATTTTACACCAAAACAAGATTTGACAGGAACAGAAAACCAAACATTTTAGATATGTATAATGATAAACAGTGACATTAATTGACAAGAAAGAAGTTTCAAAATGTATTTCAATTTTATGTTTTTCTTATTTCAATCTTGCTCTATTTACTATTTAGACTCTTTTTGGAAATTTGCGGAAAAATTTAGAAGAAAAACCAAATGACCCAGAACTGATTAACAGACTTATTCAAGAGATTACAAGGTTAGACAATAATCATTTCTCATTTATTTTTAAAGGACTTTCTTGTTTTGTACTTTTCTTTTTTACAAACTGACATTTTTTCTTTAAAAAATTGCATTTTTGCAAAGTATGTATCAAAAAAAATACGTTTTTTTACAAATTTGACCTCCTATTGCAAGTCAGGTTATACTTGGTAGGGCAATTAAGATACTTATTACATATTTCACTGCTTAATGCAAATTTGTATTTATCAATATGCATTCACATTTGTTGGCACTAATTTACGAGTTAATCTGATTTCATATGTAGGATGTATGTACTTCTGTTTACTAGCTTGCAGTTTTCATTGAAAATTTCTGGATTGCATTTATTCTTCTTGATCTATTTCTGTTCTCCTGTATTTTCAAAATTATTTCTGTTAAATCACCAATTATATTTCAAACTATTAAATAGGAAATCAACCCTTATTTACACTTGCAATTTTCAAATATTTATATAAAAATAATCTAAAAAAAGGTTTGATTGATTGATTGTTGTTTAATGTCAAACAGAAAATAGTTCATGCATGTTCTGGATGAGAAAAAATATATAAGAAACAATGACCAAAAAAAAATTAAATTTAAGGTACAATGTATAATCAGTACAGGTTATTGTATTATTCATTTTGCATAAACAAATGAATCTGTTTCAGTTCAACTAATCATCCTCTTACACAGAGGATGTCACAGCTTCAAACAAGGATTTGTGATAAACTTCAACATCTGGTGTCAGATAAAATAGATATTGTAGATCAGATTAGAGTTCCCTTGTCAAAAACTTTATATCCCAGTCATCATTGGGATAAGCAGGGAAACAGTCAGAATGATGAAGTTGAGGGTACCAGTTGTAATTCTGAAAATGAAAGTGAAAGTACATGTATGACTGGAGAAATGACTGGAGCGAACGAGCTTGAAAAGAAAACAGATTCTTTTGGAAAAAGTGACAGTGAAGAAAATTTTGAAGAAGAAAACAAGGTTGTAGAGGATAATTTAGATGAGCAATCAACAGCTGACAAATGGGAACCAAATGTGTCCCAAAATGAAGTTTTTGATCAAGTTCAGGATGAAGTAAAAGAAGATTTAGAAAAAGCAATTGACCTGGGAGATAAAGAGTCTGAAAGACTTGAAAAGAGTGTAACAGAAGGCAAAAAAGTTTTACACCAAATTTCACAGGAATATGACCAATATAATCAGGACAATATGGATGAATTATTTGATGATGAAAATTCTGATGAAAATGAAGATAATGAAATTGGAGATGAAAAAAGTATTGAAAGTGAAAATCAGGGTACAAATGACAATCAATCAGACATGAAACCATCTTCATCTATGTCAGATTTAAAATCAATTGAGATGAAAATCAAAGATTTAAAAAATGAAGCCTACCAGCGCCATATCAAGGGTGTATCTGAGGACATACACAACTACTTAGAGAAGATGTTGATACTGTTTACAGTTTGTTATGAACAGTTGGACTGTATGGTTGGGAAGGATCAATGTTATGCTTGTTTGGAGGAGGCCATGTTTAAACCGATTTGGAAATATTTACTGGCATTGTTCAGGTATAACTGTCCTGCTTTAATTTCTGCCGATCTGCATAATATTTAACCTAATGGGCTGTCCAAATAATTTTTTTTGGTCAGAAATGGCGTTTGACTTTATTTTTCCAGCTGTGTCGGACCTACATATTAGCTTAACTTGAATTACTTAGGTAAAAATATATGGATATGGAAAGATATCGTTCTTTATAAGGTTTGTTTGTTTGATTGGGTTTAAGCCACCTTCAACAATAGGTCAGTCATGTCCAGGCAGTCAGTTTTACTGGTGGAGGAAGCCAGAGTACCTGGAGATAACCACAGACCTTGGGCAGGAAACTGACAAACCTGATCATATGCTATGCAGGTCAAGTGCAACCTTTTTGTGTGGTTTCAAAGTCAGGTGCAAACTAAGGTTAAGGCAACTGCACCACATTTCAACAAGGCCTTTGAAGGTCTCGACAAGGATGCATGGAATTACACTTCTTGTGGCAAGCTCTTGAAAAATAAGCAAGTGTCTATATGTTAAAATGATTTGTTAATTGCTGAAATGTTTTTGAATAAAGCAATGAATTTAAAAAAAGACATCATTAAAACTACCTATTTGTGTCCCACATGCATCATACTGTCATACTGTAAACTTTTTGGTTGGTTTGGATTCGTCTTTTTTCTTTTGGCACAATTTCAGACACAGAAAAAAGTCTGCAATTGGTCAAAATCATTTTTAATTTGAGTTGTTCCCCTTTGCCAATGAATGTGAACGAATGTAATAAAAAAAAAAACAGTATGTTCTACATTTTTCTAAAGCTGCAGTTAAATACAAAGTAAATTCTTGTGTTATCCCTGTTACAATGATGTCAACCAATTCACAAATAATATTAGATTTACTGACCCACCTGCTGAAATAAAGAATGATCAGATATAAGAAACAAACATATTTTTAATGATAGCTTAGATAATCAAATGGCCACCTGAAACATGTATGATCTCTTTGTTGAAATTTTTCTATGCTCTGTGTCTGGTTTTGTTGGAATTTGTAGAAAAGCTTGCAAACAAAAATGCATGTTATTCTTCTTTAAAAGTAGAATAAAGTGATGGTAATCTGCAACAATAATATTTATTTCAATTGCAGCAATTTTTATGTTGTTATGGAGATTTTACTTGTTAAATTAACCATTATTGGCCATTAATTTACTGATTTTTTGCAGTAGCTAGTGTGAGATCTTGAACAAAAATTGTCAAAGCAAAGTATTCATTGAATAGTTAAATTAGATAGACTCTGTTTCTTTCAAATGCAAAATATAATAGTCAAACAGATTATAACTACATTTGTCTTTATACTGACAACATTTTTTAGGCATGAATATACAAGATATATTTAGTATTAAAAATCTTCAAAACAAGATCCGGTGATTACTAGGGTGCCGCTATTTGTTTGATTGTAGACTTGCAAATGAACCAAAAGAGCTGGCCTTAGCCTATGTGATGACTGAGAGAATGGATTATTCACCTGTAGATTGTAGCGTCAAACCAAAATTACAAATGGCTGACTGTGAGGCTCCATATGACACAGTGGTAACACATCTGAAAACACTGCCTTACCAACAGACACTTCTGGATAAACTGGAATGTCTGGGTAAATATTTAGTTAGTAATATTAGGAAGAAAATTTAAAAATTATGAAAAACTCCGGAATGATTTGTAACATGCATATGAAATGAAAAGATATGTGGTAAATGTCAGAGACTGCACTCCAACCGCGAGAAAAAAACAGAGTAATTTAGAAAGCTAGGGGTCTCCACAAGGTCTTCAACTATGGTGGAATATTACTCCTTGTGAAAAACTCTAAATTGCCCCAAATAAAAAATCATGTATGCATTAAATAATACTATTCTTACCTGAATATTACCAAAAGTGTACATGTAGCAAAACATTAAACAGTTAAGATTACTACCATATATGGAAAAGAGGCAATGAAAGGTGAAGCCTTAATCTCTTTAATATTTGTTTGGGGAAATATTTGAGCATGGAAAATAAAGATATTGAAGATTTGAAGAAAGTCTCATCAATTTTCTATGCTCGGATTTTTTCCAGCAGCCAAATGAAATATTCATTCTTTAAACAACAGATTTCAACTTTTTGCCAAATATGATAAATTCTCTTGAAAATTCCTGACTTGGGACAGGCACATGTCCTTTACTGCCTGTCCAAAATAAATCTAATGATAAGTATCAATGTTGTTTTAATAATATTTTGTGATGCAGATTTTTCAATTTTTGTGGTTCCTATTGACTGCTTGACATAACAACTTGATCTAATTTAATTGTAAAATTTCAGTTGACTGACATATATTTGCATGTCAAATTTTAGTGCTTTCATCGGCCAAAAAAAATAAGGGAAAAAAAGCATTACAACTGACTGAAAAACTTATCACACTAAAAAGTCTGCACATCTTGCACTTGAAATGTAACTTGGTTTTGCATTTTTAAAGATATGCAGTTTATAATGAACCAATAATGCATGCCAACCAGAAAATAAAATCACCTTTATCTTACAATCACCATAAGGCCTTCAGCTAACCTGAAGAACTATTATTTACCATGTTCAAGATGGCTGCCATCATGATATAAAAGTGGTGCTGTATGTTTCATTTTAGAATATTCATTAATACTAAAAAAAAACGCAACAACTCATTATGTATTTCTACGAAAAACTGTCATATATTGCTTGACAAAAGATCATAACACAGGATATATGTTAGATCAGATTTATGGCTACCTCTCATATTATAAGCTCCCCTGTTACTGTAACCACTCACCTTAATTTCGTTCCTCATAATCCTGTTGTTACAAAGCCTTACAAGTTCAAAGAATAAAAATTCTTAGAGAAAACAGCAATTTGATATATTGGGACACCTATAATATAGGGGAGGGAAACTAGAATTCCTCATTCTTTTTACTCAAAACTACGAAAGTAGAAAATATTAAGGGTAATTGAATAATGAACTACATGAATAATACACATACATGATGTTCAAAGTGTTTAATGAATGTAAGTGTGAAAATTGATCTTCTTTTGCAGTGAAATGTTCCCGATTAGTCTGCCAGTGTATTGAGGACTACTTTAAAGGTCAGAACATTCCATCTATGTAAGTTTTATAATGGACTCAAATATCCATATAAAATGAAAAACAAAGCTCAATGATTGAAGACTGGTAAACAATTTTTTGAGAAATCTGTTAGTGTAAGGGATATTCTATTTACTTGTATATAAAAGTCAAGAGAAGTTCTTAGAAAATATGTTCTCATGGAAAGTTTTTTTGGTAAAAGTTTCGGTGAAAATTTTTATTTAAATATATTATCTGAAGAATTCCAATGCTATAACAAAGTTTTGGTATCTACCTGAAGAAATAAGTTTAATCTATATCACTAGCTCTTCACTTGGGGAAATAATTTCCACTACACTATTCCTCCCATTAAGCTCCCCTGTCACTGTAACCCCCCTCACCTTAATTTCGTTCCTCATAATCCTGTTATAACAAAGCCTTAAAAGTTCAAAAAATAAAAATTCTTAGAGAAAACAGCAATTTGATATATCGGGACTCCTAAATAATAGGGGAGGGAAACTAGAATTCTTCTTTCAGGTTATTCTAAACTACGGAAGTAGAAAGTAGAAAGTATATCAAACCAGACTTGATAATATTTCTGATTTTGCTAAATCTAATAATTGCCCCTGATATAAAATTTCCTAAAGTGCTCTTGGTGTTAAATACCTGAAAAACAATACATGTATTTATGAATTGCAGAGGAGCTGATGATTTATTACCTATCCTGAGTTATGTGATAATTAAAGCAGGTCAGCCACAGATTCTGTCGGAGTGTCTTATATTGGAGGAGTTTATACATGAAGGGTAAGTAGGCAGTGTTTTAAATTATTGGCAATTAAAATCAACCGAACAACAATGCTTATCCAAGGTAGAGATCAACCATTTAAATGGCTGTGCAAAATGTTGCTTTAATTTTTAACCTAGTTGAGTGCTCACCTTTATATGGAAAGGAATTTATTTGTGACTCTTTCATACCTGGGACTCCATTTTCTGTTCTCTTTCAAAAGGTGTAGGTGGACTTTTAGAATTGCCACATTGTCTGTATCCATTTTAATTTATTCAGTCAATATACAATGTAGCTTCATAAAATAAGCAGAATGGTGCATAGGTGCATTGGGCACCATTTGCACATAAATTTATGTGACCTTGACCTCAAAGACAGTCAGGATCACTATTTCCAACTTTTCACTTAAAGTGTCCAGTTTTTTTCTGAGGAACTATACAAGAGATCAGTTCCAACCTCCCAGAAGTTTCTTAGACCTGCTCCCTTGAAGAAAGTATCTAGCAAAAATATGAAATCAGAATCAGATTTGTTGCCAACTTTAAAATAACACAACTTTTGGAACAATTGCAACCCCAAATCTTTGATATAGATGGTTTTTGCATATTCAAAATGTTTCTTTGGTATAAATGTTAGATTTATAGAGTATTGTTGATCTTCTGTACCAGATCAATAATATTGGTTGAGATGAATATGAAAGATCGAGTTAAGATGACCAATGATAATTTGTTTATTGCTGGTTTATCATGTCACGTAAGTGACCTCGTTGTTCATACTTTTTAGTTCGTCCGACTTTTTATCTTCTAGAGATTGTCTTTAAAAATAAGAGAGGTGGCATGATTGTCCATGAGATAGCCATCTACCAAATGACAGTTGGATCTAAACTTCTATAGGTCCCATTATGGCCTTCAACAGTGAACCAGAGTCAACACCATAAAGGACACTGTAAAAGGCTCCGAAATACAAAATGTGAAACTATTCATAAAACACGACAATCAACCTCATCTATTGAAAAAATGGTGAACAAATAACAATAAATGACTAATTAAACAAAGACAACCAAGCAACTACAGGTTCTTTGTTTGGGACTGTTGACTTGTCCCCCTTTATTTTTCTTTGGCTTTCTTTGTTTAGTCTGATTTTACATAAATACATATATAAATATGTTTTACAGATATATAATGGGTGAAGAGGGTTATTGTTTGACCTCAATACAGACAGCTGTAGGATATCTGGTGTCACAAGGAATGGCTGTGTAGTAACATACTGATAGACCACCAGATCTTCAGACCTGGACTAAGACCATGCTATCTGGAAATCAAGCTCACCTGCTACTGTGTCCCTGAAATAACTCATTATAAAATGAGCTGTTAGCATAATGCATGCCAATACATGCATTATAACTTAAATGACAAAAAACATTGAGGTTATATCCCTTTCATCTTTGTGCATTTTCAACAATAATATATCTAAAAGTTTATTTTCAGGATCCAAATATGGTGAAAAAAATATATTAGTACCTTATTTTGACCAAAACATCACTAAAGAGTATGTGTATTGTTACCTAGGCCAATTTCTATAATCATTTTTTTATTTCAGTTTTAGACATTTAACAAACATTCCAGTAAAAATCATACACTTGCATGTTTAATCAAAGATTGAGAATTTATCAACTGATGGATAATGGGACCGAGGGAACCGGATAAATAGGATAACTTCTATTTATATTCATATATCACATACAAGTTATCCTATGGAATGCTGAAAGAAGGAGATCTCCCTCTTTTCAGCTTTTCTAATTGGGATATTTCACGTGGCGACCTTTTTTGCAGAAAGGACAAGATAATTTTTTCTAGAAATCCAATTACACAGATAAGACAAAGATTTGAAATATTATATATATTTTATTATTCTTCTAATAAATTCTAATAAAAATTTGAGAAATTTATAGAACAAAAAGATTAATTTGTTGATTGCTTCTCAATTAATACCATATACATTGCATTTTCATTAATTTGATAAGCCATTTAGAACATTTTTGTGCAATATTTCTGCAAAGGAGATTTCGGGGAGAAATTTATGAAAGAGAGAGAGATTAAGTTCTCCCATGTAGGTGACTTTCTCAAAGTGGGAGATTGACCCCAAAAAGGAGTCTCCAATCTAAAGTGGAAGGATTAAAATGTATGAATCATTTAGGGATTTTCCATTAGAATGATTGTGTTAGGTACAGAAGGCAACTTGCAATATTCTGGGTAGCAGTTATGGTGGTAGATGATCATTTATTGTTTATCATAAATATTTATGCATGGTTATTCATTTTCCTGTAAATTGTTGGCTTATGTGATGGGGGTGGCACTTCTGTTAAAATTTGCTTGGTGGTCTATTTTCAAAAGATTCACCAAACAATTACAGGAAATAACCTTTAAAAACTTTATACATGTTTTGGTAAATTCAGATTTCCCCAACCCCTTAAAAATGTAATTCTTGTACAGCCCTTATGAAAAAGATGCCTCCTGACATTGACATTAATATTCTAACAGAATCACCCTTTATCATGTTATTATTCATCAAATATTGTGGAATATCATCTTGATAAAAAATATTATTATCTCTGTGATTGCAGTTTGATTATGTTTGTTGCAAAAATTGTTAATTTATACATCATTGAAATGTTTACAGTTTGTGATTTATTGTAGCAATTGTATCTCTCTGTATAAGTGTATTTGTTTCATATCCTTTTTTATAGTTTTGTTAGTTGTATTTATACAGGTTAAAATATTGTGTATCAGATTATCAAATTATTCAAAATGTATGCTGGAACACTTTTTTGTGTCTTTTATCAAAAGACTGAAAATTATTTTAATTTTAAGTTATACTATGTTGTCTAAATACTTGCATTTATGTATTCAATAATGAAAAAATCAGTGTTACAGGTGTATGTATTTTTATTCTTTTATTTTCAAGTGGATGTGTTGCAGAACCATTTTAAAAGTTGGACTTCATCATTTTTAGATTTTTTTTCAAATCATTAAAATATCATTGAGTCTGTAATCTTTTATAAGTGGAACCAGTAAGTCTTAATATTCCTGGGTTCAGAATACAGGTATTACAGGTAATGGCAATAAAATATCTAGTTGCTGTCCTTCTCTTCTTTTTTCTTTTTTTGCGGTATTGTTATGGTAAGATGCTGTCGTTGTTGTCCACGTTTGTTGATGGGTTAGTTTCCGCATGATAACTTTTGTTCTAGTGAACTAATCCTTTTAATATTTTGGGACCTTGATTATTGGTTGCAAAAAAAAAGGTTGGTATTGATTTTGGCTGATCTAGCCCCACCCATTTTTGAGGGAGGGGCCATAAGGAGTTTTTCTCGTATTTGAATGCAAGTCATCTATTTCTTGTCCAAATTGGATGGGTTTTTTTTCTCTGTTTGTTTGTTTGAATGGGATTTTACGCCACTTTCAACAATATTTCAGTCACATCGCGGCGGTCAGTTTTATTGGTGG
>JAULBM010341209.1:0-12576 GCA_032357055.1 Geukensia granosissima
CACCAGTAAAACTGACCGCTGCGATATGACTGAAATATTGTTGAAAGTGGCGTTAAACCCCAATCAAACAAACAAACTCTATCCCACACCATGTAAACTATAACTTTGTCAATTCAGTGACCCTTTAAAACCTTGATAAAGATAATTTATTTTGTTTTCAAATCATATAGAATGCAAACTATATAAATTTTATGATCAGTATAAATATCTGCATTAAATGTATTCTGGATTTAAGATCTCATCCAGAACAATTTTATTTTAAAATAGGCAACAAATTTATGGCTCACATAAACCACAAGTTAACTGGAATAATTTCTTTAAAACTCATTAAAGAATCTAAGATTCTTACGAGATTTGTTATCACAAAACTTCAAAATATATTCAATGATTTGACCTTGCTGCAAGCACACATAATACTTACTGATTTTCAATTGCCTTATTTTGTTTACAAGATTGCAAAGAAAATTGATGGTTTTTAAGTAAAATTGTTGATGAGTTTAAAAATTGTGAAATTTATTGGACTTCAAAATTACTTTTCCATGAATTTACCAAACCATGAAATGGTCTTTTCATGAAAATTAGGGCCTGTTCACACAACAAAATTTCATCTGTATCAATTCATGTAATTAAATTGCATTCACACTTCCGGTAGGTTTAATTTAATCCACATAAACTTAATAAAATAAAAGTGAAACTTTTGATATAAACTGTTTTGAAAACATTTCCACATCTCTATCACAAATACTTGTATCCATATATTTCAGATCATTTCATCTACATGGAACACTCAGTCACAGAAACCCCTTGATTGTTTTTAGTGTACCATTAAACAGAATCTTAAAACAACATTGACAGTTATATAATTCTATTGAGCTCAGAATTTTAATTAATTGTGGAAGATATCTGGTTTGAAATTTTAATACCTGGTAATGATGAAAAGTATGTCCTAAATCTTTTACAGGTAAGACTTCAGGCAATAAAGCGTTGTGAAGAGACGATGATGAATGCTATAAGAAATGGTGATCCTAATGTCATACAGGCTGGCTGTGTAACTACCTTTAACCTCTGTCTACCACTGACTCAGTCTAATCTTCGTCGCCACATCAGAAAACCTCTCACATTACTGGCAGAGGCATTAGAGGACATTCAGAGGTAATATGTGAATAATTTGAAAAAAAAATTTTATGTAATTATTTGTTCATGATTATACACAATCAAATCTGTCACGCTCCTTTTTCTATTATCTACATGACAAATGAAGCCCTTATTTTGGGGGATTATTTATCAGTTTTCAAACCAAAATAACACCTTCATATTATCAATTTGATTGAATCAAGCCAATGGTTACTCAGAAAGTTACGTATTGGTGAGAGTTAAATTTTGGATATCTTCGTGGTCTTTGCACGAAAATATGTAAATGCAAAAAGCAAGAATTTACCAAGACATTTCATAGAAATAAGCAGTATGTACAAAAATAGAATCTGTGAAGATGTACAGAAGAATAAATCTGCCAATACTCATACTTTTAAGTATAGTTTTGTAGGGTTCTGGCAGACATATGTAGACTGTAGATAAGTTCGCTGGTCAGAGTTGATTTTTTTTTTTAACATTCAACAAATGTCATTCAAAGCAAATTTAATAAACAGATAAAAAAATCTAAAACACAGAATGGTCAGAAATGGATGTATGGCTTTCTGCTTTCATAATTTTTTTGCTACCCAGCAGAAAAAAAAGGAGTTAAAAGTCATCACTTTGGAATTTTCAGCTGTTATCATGACTTGATTGATAGTTTCAAAATATTTGTTTCACAAATGACATACTGTCAAAAGTTCACTCTCTTCCTATAACAATCATGACTATTTCTTACTAACTAACAGCTTTGATTACCAAGAAATGTGATGGATGTTACTAGTGAAGCATAGGGTTTTTACTCTTCCTACCCTTTTTTTAAAAGTTCATGTAAATTAATCTATAGTTTCTGTGTAATGGTTTGTGTATTGTTTGTCTGTCATTTTGTTCTGATGGCCATGGTCTTGTCAACTCCATTGTCTCTGTCTGTCACTTTGGTATCTTAAAATTTTTTATCTCATTACCAGCTTAAATAACCCTCATTTAAATGAATACAAGATATAAGATGTGATAGCATATATCTATTTTTCCAGCAGACATCAGGAGTCCTTCTTTTACACTTCAACATTTCATTTTTGTATAATTTCAGTTTGTTGATTCACCTGAGATGTCAAATACACACAGAGTTATCTAAATGTGAGGAAGATCAAGAACAGATACAGGTTGCCATGGATCATCTAAAAAAGGTAAAACATTCTGCAATAGACTCTGCATAATACAATATCAATAATGTGAATTAGAATATTTATTTCAAAACACCAAACCAAATTTTATATTTTCATGTATAAATTCATTGGCTTATGTAATATAAATTAGCAAAAAAATCTGCTAATAGAATGAAAATTCTTGAGGAAAGTTTTTACACTTGCAGTATAATCATTGTTCTGATTATGTTTTGAAAGGAAGTTCATAGTTCACTCTGTTCAAAATTCAGGTCAAATTGTATGAAATGCATAATGCAATATAAAATAACATTAAAAAACAAAAGATCAATCATAATCTTTTTGTACATTGTTTGGTTGGTCTTAAAATATGCATGAAAGTTTAGTAAATCTTCCTAATTTCAAAAACTAAGTTAAAACTGTTGAATATTTATTCAAAACAGAGGTTTCTTCCTTTTTAAATACATTAGTTTAGGCTAGTCAATGTTGAGTCCTCATATTTTTTTCATAAATGTTTATGTTCACCAATTTGTAATGACCACAGCTTCTCACCTGACAAGCATTCAATGAGAATCAAACGTATTTTGACAGAGCTTTGAAAAAAAAATGAGAAACAAAATAAGGAATGATGGAAACATTGAATAAATTTTGATAGGAAGAAAACCAAATGGATAAAAGCACATGTCATAAGACTTATTTTTTTGGAAAACTTGGATGTAATTTAAGGTTGTAATGGATTTCATCAAGATTTTTAAGTCTACATTTGATCGTATGTTTTTACATAACAATAATATCTTATGAAAATAGGAGATATGGCATGATTGTCAATGAGACAGCCATCCACCAAATGACAGTAGAATCTAAACTTCTAAAGGTCCAATTACAGCCTTCAACAATGAACCTGAGACCACACCATAACAGAAGCTGTAAAAGGCCCCGAAATACAAAATGTGAAACTATTCATAAAAAGTGACACATAAAACACGACAAGCTGACTAATCAATTGAAAAAATGCAAATACTATTACATTTACGATCAATTTCAAACTTTTTTGGAAATCGATTGCAGTTCTACACATATATTAACATTTTTTAATTAGTTTGTATAGATTTGACACACAAGATTTATAACCAAGCAAGAAACCATCTATTCAAATAACATCTATACCATATTGTTAATTGTTCCATTGATGATGTTTATTGTATATTATAGGAATTGTAATAGTTCTGATTTTAGTATAATAATTTGAGAAATTTTGTAGGCAATACTTCTGGATGATGGGAATGTTTACAAGGAGAGACTAGAGGTAGCCTTACATAGATTAGAACTGAGGTCACAATTATACAAACAACCTGACAGACCTGAAGATATAGCTGCCATGATTATAGAACAGGTAACACTGTTAACTCGTTAGCTTGATATCCCAGAACATGTTTTTGCCAGAAAGACACAATCCACATCTTTTCTGGATTTACTTTCATCAGACACAGTAGGGGCTAAAGATAGGAAGGTGTGGTACTGTTGACTAGATTTCCATGGGGCACAAAACAAGTTCTTAAAAAGATTTTATAGTTTGACTTTTAAAATATGCAGAACTTGTGATAGTTAAAAATTAGTCCTCTATATAGTTTGAAATATGATATGGTGAGTTGCTGTTGCAAAGTGGTATTCATTAAGCAGAAAGACAAATGTACGTCCTAGGTGATTGATTTTTTGCTAGAATTTTGATAAACTTATACACATGTGTATATATGAATATATGAAAAATCAATAAAATTTTGAAAGATAACAGAATCCAATTTACATTTTTACTATTTAATTCCAATAGCGCTTTCACTGCTTCTGCAGATCATCAGGCAGAATAACATATTAATAAACGTTATAATAGTTTAAAGTTAACAATAGAAAACAATGATAAAAAGGGGAGATAATGTACAGTTTATTTTTTGCACAGGAATAGAAAAATATCAGGAGTGTTCTATATCTTATTTGTCATTTGTCATAGCAGTTTCCATCTAATTTACACCAAAGAGCCTTCTTTTAATAAAAGTGGATTTAAACTCAATGTCATTGCTATTTCACTTGCACATCATGTTAGAAAAGGGCCTGAAAAAGCCCATATTACTAGTAAAATCTTTTCTTTTTTTATTTTATTCTACATAAAATCTATACATTAAAGTTTGTTGTATTAATATAACTTATACATTAAAACTGTGTTGACAGGCAAGGAAAGCTGATTCTGGGACAATGAGAATGAAGAGATCTCTGTTAGTGAAGGCAGGAGAAGCCTTGGCACCTGATGCTTTCCAGCTTGTCTTGGACAGTGAAAGTGACACTAAAGGTAGAATGTATACCTTCTTTGGTATGAAAATAGTCATGTTCCTCTAAAATGTTCCGTTATTGTAGTAACATGCTTATCCAATTATGAAGTAACTTTGCATTTTTTTTGTTAGTTTTGTTCATTTTAGTGTGTACATCACATAATTAAAAATTGTTTTTTCATTTTGTTTTATCTAATACAATTTTTACAATGAATTACAATGCACATACAAAAGCCACATACAACAATTTAATGCAAATTATTAGCAGTATTTTAGTCAACAAAGTTTTGATAGCAAATGCATATATCCTTGCAAATCATTGTAGTTTTTACAACAAAAAAATATTCCAATGATTTTTATCACTTTGCTAACACAGATTGTTTAAATAGCTTTTTTATTTGAAAAAATCCAATTATCCCAGGTTTTTATATTCCTTATACATGTAGTTAAAATTCCTTTAGTATGCAGTGGTATCAATGTTTGAAACAAAACCTGTGATCTAGTAATCATTTATCCTAAATCCTTGGATATTAGTTTTAGATGAATATTCCCTGGCTTTTACCATGCTTGAATCCTTGCTTTTCAGATAAACAAGATCAGACAGGTCACAGTTTATTTATTTTAGTTGCTACCTGTTAGAGTTTTTACAGTTCTTTTAGATGCTATCTCCAATAACAGAAGACTTTATGCATTCTGTTTCATTAGATTTTGATAAATTTTATTTGCGATTATTTATTTTAATAATACCTGTAGTTTTTGTCTTTATATATTACAAAATGTATTATCACAAATTATAGTTATCAGTTCAGTATGAAAAATTAAAAATCTTTAAAGTAAAATGTTAAATATTAAAAAATAAAATGAAACCTTTTTTTTGTAACTCATAGCGTAATTCTCTGTCAATATGTGTTCTGCTATCTAGTATGCTGTTTGGTCAAACAATAGAATCATAATCTACTGTTTGAGGAAAATGTACCACAAATTGTCTACCAGATCTCCTGTATTTAAGAGGCAACCATATATTAGTATTTGAGGGGGCAAATGACAGACTTTATTGTCACAAAATGAGCTACAGGTGTTAATGACAGTAAAATTGAAATATTTATTTTCTCAGATAAAACAAATACAACATGGTTATTCACATTCTAATGAAACACATCAAAAACAATGTTTTAAAACAACTTAAAATTGCCAATATCTGGTTTGTGTCTGCTTAACAACCTTGATATTAGTTTAGTCCATCAGTAAGGGGTTTTACCTCCTGAAAATTTATGATATCCAGTAGTATTTAGCATTATAAAATAAACTGCATTAGAACGGTTAATGAACAGGTGTTTTATTTACCAGACATGAAACTGTTGATTGACATACACAGTGTCTGTTGTTTAACACTTAATCTTCTATTTTTTTTACCAAACAGCAAAATAGATAGCATAATGTATTTTGAGAAAGGGTACACTGAGAATGAAATGTAAAAAAAATAGAACAGATTGCATCAGTTTCTGAATTTTACTTCTTTGTGAAACAGAGAAATAGAGAAACTAACATTTCTTTCACTGTAATATTACAATGATATAGACATCACCAATTAAACAAAAGTTTATTCCAATATTTACAAGTAACTAAATCTCAAAATAACAGTACTTTTTAGGTAATAAATTGTCTATCTTTTCACACCTTATAATTTTTATTTTTATTACAGATCTCTGGTTGAGGGTTGTTATTTTGTTCTGTTACCTTGTTTTATTCTTTCTATACTTTGGTACTAGATTTCAACAGAATCTATATAAGGGTTACATTCACATCATTTTGCAACAGATTTGACCTTTTCAGATGTAAAATGATTCTCATTACAATATTGCTAGCTGGGGGACTGTAATGTTCATGATTTGATAAAGGTTTAAATTTGCATGTTACAGAAATTGTTGGAAATATTCATCTCACAAATAAAAGTCAGCAAATACAGCCAAACTTGTATTAAGAGGTCACCTTTGGGGAAAAAGCAGAATTAACATTTCAAGACAAGTGACATCTTTCATAAAGTTCATTCATGATAAAATCTTAAATAATCTGAAATGAAAAAGGTGGTCTTTAAAATGAAGTGACTGTTTAATGGAGTTGACCATTAGGATAAGTTTGACTGTATATCAGTGGTGAATTATTGATTTATAGCAGGTATCAGTTTCTTGGTGAAAAAAGAAGAAAATGAAGCTACAGTATGGCTTGGATTTTTTTTATTATGCTGACAATAAATACAATTTTCACAAAAGATTAATTTTTTAATAATATTATTCATGTATTGGAAGCCTTTAAATGACAGAGGTTGATCAAAGCTTTTTACATGTTTACATTTCTGGGAATTTGGAGAAAAAAGCATCATTTAAGAATTAAATGCTTATTATTATAGTTCCATATGCATGTAAAGTATTTATCATAATGAAGATTTCACATAACTGAGTCTCTCAGATTAAAAAAAAATCCTATAAAAAACCATCTAATTTAGGGGTAGATCACATTCACAGGACACGAAGACAATTTTTGTTTATTTTGAAATTTTTATATTTGGTCTCTTCCTCTCCATCCATGTGGAACTCACATTATTTTTTAGTTTTTCTCATTATCACAATTTTAGATATTAAAAATACAATAATGAATTGAGAAAGAATTTATAACATTGTCATTTTTTCAAAACCAAACACATCTAACTTTGAAATCTAGCAAAAAGGATAAAATTAGAGATTTTCACAGAAAATCCAGATTTCATATAAGCCCTTGGGATCATTTAAAACTTAACTATTTTTAACCATGAATGGATTACCTCAAAAATATATGAATCTACTTTTCAATTTCTTTTTCCTTATGCATATCCATGTCAGAAATAAATAGAGCAAACTGAGAGACTCAGTTTTAGGACATTATCATGATGCACAAGTCATATTAAATATGTATGATTGGTTAACATTTTTACAACTTAATCATTGTTCCAGCTAGGATTTAATGGCAGAGGAGGGCAACTGCACAAAAAGGACACAACAGTTCAATTTCAAAACTGAAAAGACCACAACTGAAATTTATAACCTCAATCAAATACCTAATATGTTGATATTTTTGGTGACTTTGAAGGTTAATTAGGCTGTTTTTATTTTTGAAAGAAAAATTCAATTTTAAAGTCCTTTAATTTAATTTGAAGTGCATTGTTTTACATGTGCTTGTATCTCAAAATTATAAGGATAGAGAGGTGCTGCACCTCTCCATTTTGGGCTTGCCTGAACACTACTTATGAAACTATATAAATAAGGGCTCATTTTTATAATTCTATTTGAAATTGAAAACCTTTGGTTCAATGATTTCAGTTTTGAAATATTTTTGGGAGTTGCCATTTTCATTGTTTTGACAATTATATGTTTTCAATTAAAAATACAGTGTTATGGTCATGGAATGATGAATTACGTGTTTATGATCCAAATGACAGACTGCAGCTGTTGATTTCATTCAGATCAATTATTTTTTTGTCAAAATTAAATCTAGTATTATTATGAACATATTGAAAAAATACCCTATACATGTTGATAGTACAAAACTAAGGATATGAAAACAGCTTACTGATAGGCACAGTAACATATTGGTATCTATGATTTTGTAAAATTTGGTTGAAAAATGGGTTTTATTAATTTTAGATGTAACAGGTGGTAAAGCTCCAATGACGCAGATCAAAAAGCTTGCTAATAAGGCAAGACAATTTAATAAATGTGTGAAAAAAGCTGAAGGTCATCTGAAGAGACTTGGTGATGAAAGTGACAAAGAGAGGTAAGTATCCAATATCAGTCTTATGTAGTCTGCACTGGATTTTCTGCAAAAAGATTTTTGTCTTATATTAAAGAATATACAATAGTGTTCAGCTTGTGTCTTCTTTCATATTAGCTCTTTTTCTTACTCAGAGATATCTAAATTATATTTTCTATATTTCATATACAGATTTAATAGTAGTGATATTATGTCAGATGTATTATCAGTTTTGAGCTTTATAAAGTCTTTTCCGTTTGAATGCAATTCTTTGTGTATGTCAACATCCACATTTAGAGTTAAGGTTTATGTTCTAATGGATATTGTATGTACTGTTAGATCTAGAATCATCTAATCTTTGAGGAGATGTAACCAGGAAAGGATGTAGACAATCCAAAGTTTGATCATTTCAACCTAAATTTAATCATAACAACAAAGTATACTTCCAGTTAGATTATGCATTTTTGAGTCTATGAAGGAACATTAATTTTTTTTCTTCATTGAATGTGTGTCAATAACTTCTCATCTTAAACCTAATGCATTTATGAAATGTATTACAAACCCCCCAAAAGTCCTGTAGTTTTATTGTGGTTTCTTGTTTGTTACATTAAGTGTCAGTCCAAATATTTTTTTCTTGACACAACAGTTGTCTGCCTCTTAAAACATATTTGTTGCTGTATAGAAGAAATTTTTTACCAAACTTTACATTAATATGGACAGGTACTTTTTTAACACATGAAGTAAAATATCTGTTTCATCTGAATTTGTTGGTTTGTGATTGTTTAAGTAACAGTATAGAAGATCAATATATGTTTTACCAAAACCGGTATGTAGATTGACAAGACATCAACATGTTCAGTTTGTTTGTTATTTTTATTTTGGTTTGTTTCAAATAGTTCACATATAATTTCTGTGTTTATACAGTGATTTTCAGGATAAACAAATGAGTTGAGTTTAAATTTGGTTGCTTCAGTATGAGTTACTTTATAAATATGTATTATTTGAACACTTTCAGTTGATCCTCATATTTCCAAAATATTTTAAAGTAGAATGACAAGTCCAAAAATGATATTGGAAATTTCTTTTCTGAAACCTTTACACCTAGGAGGAACAAAGTTGGTGTGCTGATAGTTCGTGTTATGAAATGGCAACTTATTTCATGATATTTGTTCTTGACCTAATTTGCATGGGTCAAATCTATCCACGGTCATAGTACAGTGTAAAAAAAACACGGAAAATATTGTAAAATGTGGTTTCAGGACAATAACTCTTAAAGTTTACACCAGATTTACTAGTAAGTAAACTTAGGATGGTGTTATATATAAGGCCAGTAAAAATTCTATTGGAACTATAAAAAAAAATTGTTTCCTTCAACTCGGCCATAGAATCCCGAATGCAATTAATTTTTTTTATTTTGGGATGATGTTTTGACATTCATTTTTGTAATATTGGTTTCGGATGTTTTAAACTCTATGGATAAATAAGTAGTACATACCATTACAGGGAAGGAGATGGTCGTGAAGAGTTAAGTATCGTGTTCCTGGTGTGGCTAGATATTGTAGACGCTTTATAATAACTTAATACAGTAGACAAATTAAGTTTGTCAGTTTAATGTTGTTGTTTCTAATCAGATTTGATCTCCTTAATAACTTAATTGTAGTGACAGTAGACAGTAACCCAGTTTAATAGGGCTGATGAGGTTGTCTGTTTGTTTGAAGGTTATAATATTTTCAGCCATTTAATATAGTCTTCTGAAGTCTGTTCTAGCAATAAGTTTTCTGAAAAATTAGTTTAAAATTTCAAAATAAATTTTTTGTTATTCTCTTATTGTTTCATTTAAATAAATAAAGGTTGTTATTTTAAGATGTTATAATATTTTAACTGTTGTATTGTAATTAAACTAACATTCAATGCTTTTTGAATGGTTTCACCCCAACAGGAAAGAAAATTATGACAGTATGCAAAATTTTTGGTAGGATATAGACTATTTCGGATAAAATTTTGCAGCAGTATGGATTTTGACACTTGTTTCGGACTGAAATTATTGTGTCACACATTGCATTATTGGATTAAAATGGAAATAACTCAAAAGTCAATGCTTTATCAAATAATTTAAATTCAGAGTCCAATTATATCCTTGTCATTAAGTATGATTTATCCAAACAATTCGGAACTAATCTAAGTTTTTACAGCAACATAATATATGCTTGACTAACCCAAATATGAACATACTGACATAGGAAGATGTCTTAAATTATTTACCTGGTATTGAAATAAGATTTAAACTTGCTGAAAACAAATAGGTCGCCATATGATACAAAACAGTTCTAATATCCTATATGTACAAATTCTATGAGTTTATACTTCACCAGGCAGATTCACCTCAGATAACATTTGAATATCATTAATTCTTTAATTTCTGAATTATTTAGAGCCAGACTGTGGGGTGATCTTGCAAAGACAGCCAGGAAACAGGAAGTGTGGGATGTTTGTCGAGTAGCCGCCAGATTCTGTCTTCTCTATGATGATAACAGATGGAAAAATGTAGCCCCAATCAAACAAGAGAGGTAAAAAAGCAAAATCTTAACATTTGAGGATCTTAAAGGAATTCAGAAATTTTGGGTTTAATGTAATTGTTTTTAACATTCAGCAAGCAATGTTTCTACCATATTTCAGCCATCTGGTAAAAAGACTATGAAAATTTGGTGGATTTCTTTGCCAAAAAAGGCATTGTAGTATGCTATACTTTTAGGATGTATTGAACATTTACAGATACAAAAAAATGCCTATTGAAATGTTTTTTTTTATAAACAAAAATAGGAGATGTGGCATGATTGTCCATAAGACCGCCATCCACCAAATGACAGTTGAATCTAAACTTCTACAGGTCCCATTACTGCCTTCAACAATTTACCAGAGTCCACACCATAACAGAAAAGCCACATGATAATGTAAAACTATTCATAAAACATGACAATAGACCAAATTTATGTTTTTATCCATCAAGTTTGTGAAAAATATTTACCAGCTTGAAAAGAAATCTGTTTTCTTTGATAAATAGTATATCTGTAGATCCAGAATTCTAATAGGATGTCTCATATCGATTTCATACCCATTCCTAGTGTACTATGTGAATTTTTCAGCCCAAAGCCAGATAGAGCCAGAGATACAGGAATGTCTGTTACTTCTACTGTACCTGAGGCCACAGCATCAATTACTGATATTGATAAAATAAAAGGGGATTCTAAAATGGGAACCAGACCTTCCAGTCCAGAGAGAGCAGTCCCATTGTATGATAAAGACTTGATCCGAATGTTGGCAGAAGTACAGTTCATTCAAGGGGAGGTAATGTGATTCTTTTATGGAAGTATAGAATAAGCATGGTAACTATTTGAATACAGAAATCAATCACGTATGAGAAGTCTTAAACCATTTGAAGCGGATTTCTCCCTACAAAAGTTTGATGATTCCTATTGTGTTTGTGTTACGACGGCCCTTTGATTGTGATGAAATTAAATCAAAGGCCATATTTAAATAGGCAATTCATATACTGAAATCAATAAAGAACCCTTTCATCAAGGATTTATAATTTCCTAATTTACTGTTTTCCTGTACTTAATCATTATAACATAGATATATAATTTCAGGCTATAGTGCATTTACTGAGAACAGAGGGTGTAGAGTTAAACAACATGCCCATACCACCTGTAGACAAAAGTAAACGACCTAAGGGATATGTAGCTAAGAAGCCTGAAGAGGACCCAGATTGGATAGAGTACTGGTTAGTATTTTACACAATGTTAATTAATCTTGTGAAGACTTCTGTCAGACTAGATCATTAAGGTTTTATGAAAATTTTCCTGTTCAAGTTAAAAATTTCATAGCTTATCCACTAAAATTTGGTCTTCAGGCTTAGAATCCATTATCAACATATACCAATATTTTTTTATCCCCCGCGGCAACGCGGACGCGGGGGATATAGTAATGCTGGGCGTCCGTCCGTCCGTCTGTCCGTCCGTCCGTCCGTCCGTCCATCCGTGCATTTTCCTTGTAAGCACTGTAGCAAGTTTATTTCACATCCAATTTTTATAATATTTTATCAGAAGCTTTAACTCAATGATATCTCAAGGGAGTTCGAAGATGAGCTCTGGTCGAATATTTTTGAAGGAGTTATGCCCCTT
>JAULBM010341220.1:0-12572 GCA_032357055.1 Geukensia granosissima
AGTAATGTGTTGGACACAGTATAGAGCTGGACACAGTAAAGTGCTGGACACAGTAAAATGCTGGACACAGTGATATGGCTGGATAAAGATCATTTTGACTCGTATTATCCTCAAAACTGGTATCACTTTGTTAATTTTTTCATAAGGAATCATTTGGAAAAAACCCATCAAAATCGTATTTAAAATAAAATCTTTTCATATTATGCAAAATTAAATTCCCCTCCCCCACTACTTTGATCCCTTTAAACTCAAAAACGGCAAAAGATGGAGAAAATCTGTTGACATACTACTGAAAGCTCTCATTGAGAGGAATCAAATGCAAAAAAACCATCATAAATCAGATGAAAAATAAAAATTTCTAATCTCCTGCAAAATCACATTTTTAACCCTTTGAACCCTTTTATGCAAAAATCTGAAAAAGTCTACAAAAAAAATGCTTGGAGCAACTTTTATTGCATTTTTTATGAGGAATCATTTGCAAAAAAACCCATCAAAATCGAAGTAACAATAACAATTTTCCATATTATACGAAATTGAATTTCCCACCCCCTTCCTCCCACTTCTTTGACCCCGTTTAGTTTGAAAACGGTAAACGATAGGGAAAATCTGTTGACATACTACTGAGAGCTCTCATTGAGAACAATTAAATGCAAAAACCCCCATCAAAGTCGGATGAAAAATAACAATTTCACATCTCCTGCAAAATCATATTTTTTAAATCCTTTGACCCCTTTTATACAAAAAACGGTACATTATACAAAAGATGCTTGGAGTAACTTTTATTGCATTTTCCATAAGGAATCATTTGCAAAAAACACATCAAAATCCGATGAGAATAAAAAAAGTTTTAAAAATTAGGGCGTGGCCATATTTGGACCCCTCATATCTCAATAACAGTAAGAGATAGGTCATGACGCTTGTAGCTTATTATGTTGACTTATTCATGAGAAATGCAAAGAATAAACCCATCACAATTGGACAAGAAATAAAGACTTGCATTCAAATAAGAGAAAAACCCCTTTTGGCCCCTCCCCAAAAACGGGTGGGGCTAGATCCCCCCAAATCAACATCAACCTGTATTTAGAGTCAATTATCAATGTCCTTAAATATTAAAAGGATTGGTGGACTAGAACAAGAGTTATCGTGCGGAAACCAACATGCCTACAAACGCTAACGACTGATATGTACGACAGCATCATACCATAATACGACCGCAAAATTTTGCGGTCGTATAAAAACGTCGAAATTAATTTATTTGACACGAAATTTTGATATAGATCGCACAAAAACATCACAACCAAATTTTGCAAAACTAAAGGTCTAGTATCAAGTAAAAATGTTAGGTTTAAGTATCTTTGTGATGTTTTTGTGTGAAAATTCGACATCGTCCAATCAAAATCAATGTTAGATTGAATGTTGAACTTGAATAGTAGCTATAAATAGTGAGTACTCAATTCAGTAGAACGGAGAATTGAGCGATAAAATATTTACATTCTTCTAAGACATTCATATAGAAAACGCTGTATGATTTATAGGTTTCAGTTGATGTCGGAAACCAGTTTTAAGTATAGTTCAGAGTTGTCATTCCTGATTATGACTGAAATGGGTGCATATGATGGACGGAGAGAACACGATGCGAAAATAAAGCCTCTTAACATTTAGCTTTGTTTGCAACCCGTCATTATTAATTTTTTTATGAAGCAGACCTAAAAGAAACTGCTGTAGTGGTAATATTCCAAGATAATATCATTGATATATGTCACGAGTTGGTACGTGTTTAGCTACATGGTTTTTTATTAATACAAGTTTACAAATGCTGAATAAATTTTGTGAATTTTGATGCGCATTTTAAGGAGTAACCTCTCTATGGGCTTTCCTATGTTTTGATACCAATGCTGCTGATGAATGTCTCATCAGTAGCATTATAACCAAATCATAAGAAAGCCAATGTCTAAACATTGCAAAATGAAATTCTCATATCCGAACCAACCGAAATATGCAGTCAAATTTATCCAGAAGGACATCTGTAATGTGTGGTGCAAGGAATGAAGCCTTATCATTTATTTTTTAGGGGTATAGAATATTACAGTGACTGTAAATGTAAAACAATAGGTTGTAAGATTTTGCAAGACAGGTCCACCAGCAACGGATCGACCCAGCGATTTCAAAGTAAGAGTTAACTAGTCACTGTGTTGAATTAAATATTGTGAATATGCTATAAAGGTGTGCGTGTCAAGACTATTACGATCTGTACAGTGGCGATTTAAATTTGGTAAATCTGTTGTCCAAATTAAAAGACATGGACATTTAACATGAATTTAACTTTTGCAAGGGCTTCATCATTAATTAAAGTTAATTATAATAAGGCATTTATTTATAACTTAGCATAATTTAAATAGTAACAGAACAGATAAAAGTATATGGCATTAATATCAGGGTCTAAAAATTTTTCAAGAAATTCAGTGAAACCTGTCAACACTGAACTCATTTGAACTTGAAGAAATGTTCGGTTTGAGACAGGTGTTTGTTTTAAGCACGTTTAAAGCAAATGAAAACTTGTATAAAGGGACTTAGGAATCAGTCTGGTAAAGACAGGTTTTCAGTTTTCTTAGTAGTGGGTTTAGATAGGTTTCAATGTACAAGAACACAAATCAAAAACACAGGGTAAACCTAGCTAAGGGTAGGCATTGTTTGTTCTGGATGAGTTGTTAAAGATTTAAAAAATGAAACGCGAACACCTGCTGCATAATTAAAAAGAAGACTTTATATATAACTCCAATGTTATTGTTTCTCTTTTATGAAAATTTGCAATGAACGGGGTCTACGTTGATGCAGTTGAAGAAGGAAACTGGAGACGGCCTTTCTACGTGCTCGACCTGCGTTTCAACTTTTTTATTTTATTTTATCTTTTTTGCCTTATTATTATTTTACATTTCAACAAAGCGAAAAACCAAAGGCAAATCACCAAAAATGTAAACGAGGAGGTAAACAAAGAAAGTCAATATTACAATAAACAGCTCGGAAATAGTAACACGCGATAATGCAAATAAAAAATAAAAATACCTCAGTATTTCGCTTTTATAGTGTTACATTGAATTCAGCATTATTTTTTGTTTCAATTGTCAGATTTATTTAAGATGCAGTTTGTTTTTAACTATGCTGGGCTCTTTTATTAGTCAATATCTTTCTGCACCCAACAGTAACTTTCACTAAAACAATGTCAAGTCCTTCATTGCCAGCATCTACCTCTAAATAACCTTCATATGATCATTAGTTCTAAAGCATGCAAACATGTGCACCGGTTGCGGAGATACATTTGCCTATTATGATTATTTTGTCTGTTTTCACTGCCCCTGGCTATAATTAGCATGATTCTACACTTTTACAAACCATCAATGTGTTTTGACAACAATTTATGAGACGTCTTGATAATAAAATCCGAATTTGTGATCAGATTCTGACTCATTATCCGACCCCTTGTATTGTCAGATTCGGCCCATTAATTTTTGTCGTTTGTGAAAGTGATTAATTGCGAAAAGGTTACCAATAGTTGACGCAGACCTAAAACAGAAGTGTTTAGGTTAATTAAAATCAAAAACATTCTAAATAAATTGTTTTACCACTGACAAATGATCTGCTAATTAAATCTATATTTGGCAGCAAAAATTGTTGTACCAATTACGTTGGCACAATACTTTACAGGCATTTCTTTACAAAATACTTTAGATGTTTTGCTCACGTAATTGCATAGTAAAGATAGTTCAACCCTATTTTTAGGGCTTATTATTATCATGTCCAGTCCATGTGCACTTGTATCATCTCTTGGCGCAAATATAAGGTCATTTCTGTTTTTTTATATTTTTTGCGTCAACTATTCATTTGAAAACCTACCAGCCAGCAAGCAGAAAAAACACACCAAATATCAAAAACATAAATATAATCTTTTATGCATAGCACTAGCAGAGTCAATGTCAATTTTTAAAGTAAGTTCTAGATGGAAAATAGTATTAAAGTGGTATATCTGTGTGTAGTTAATCAAAATTTTATGAAACCACCGCATATTTTTTCCATTGTTGTTAATTTTCAGAGTGCTAAGCAACATTTGTCGATTTTAAATGCTTATCTTTGTGTTTTTGCAGAAAGACCTCAAAAAACCTACTAGCAAGCTGACGCAAAACAAAAAAAACACAACTTTGGCCAAACCAAACTTTACAAAGTTATCTCGATTTATTCCAATCGGACTACAAACAAGTCTGCCCTACGCAATTTTTATTCTGATTAATGATTTTTTAAAATAAAGTTTTCTTCTGAAACAACAAGGCAAAGTAGAACTAGGAAGCATATATGAATGGTATGTCAAAAAGTTTAAGGGTTCAATGTACGTTATCCGCATGATGTTTGGGTGTTTAAAAATCGCCGATATTGCATCTAGCGTGAGATAATGCAGAAATCTTTAGTGCACCAAATACGTCAGAACATCCGATAAGATTTGTTGTAATATTTATTGAAATCGGTATTGCCATTTTAAATTGCCAACACAAATACCGAAGGAAAACGGCTACATTTTACCAGATATGAGCAAAGGACAAGGGTCGTTTAGCCCGCGTTTTTTGGCCCAAGAATTTGACTAAAATAAAAAGGGTCTTATACCTTTTATTCTATATTGTTTGTATTGAAATTGCCTATCAAAAGAAAGACCAATATTTTTAGTTTAATTGAATTTACAACGGTCACATAGGACATAGAAATTATTGTTTTAATTGTTAAAATACTCCACAATTATTTCTTGATTTGACACGAAATTTGATAATTTTGTCGATTTGTATATAGATCAAACACAAACTTTTTACAATTAAATGTCTATCAATTAAGAGAAAATGAAGTTGAAATATCTATTAATGTTTTTGCGGACATATGCATTATGAACAAAACACCTCCAAAAAGTCTGTATTTTTAAACTTGTTGACATAGTCAATTTTACCCTGTTGTTTTGTCAAAATAATGAATATAATATGAGTTTAAACTATGAATAATTAAAATGCGGTTAATTAACAGCCGTTTTCAAATTAACCTATTGCATTGTCATAAAATCTAAAAATTGGGTCAAATATGGGTCTTAACGCACCTAATCCTTTTAATAAAGGATTTATTACACACATACAAATCCCTCATTATCATTATTTTTCATTTCTAAACAGTCAGTAAACTCAGTTGTCTAAAAATTGAATATATTTGTATCTTTTAAAAAAAATCAAAAAAATTTTTGCCACAGTCACATAAATTACGAAGGATGCTGGCTACACGTTGGATCCTCGACAGTATATTAACGAACTTCTTCTATTGGAGTGCCTTAGACGTTTTCTCCCCTTGAACTTGAAGGAACTTTGTTTGACTAATATTTATGTGTTAAATTGCTACAATGCTAAAATACAGTTATACTTGGCATTAAGAATAACCCAACTTAAAACCTGTTGAAAAGACTAGGTGCTGAAAGGATTGTATTTGACAAACTTAAGTCGAAAACTTTTAGATAAATATAAAATAAAGTGACAAAAACTGTAAAAAATATCCCCAAAAACTTGAAATTGGTAATATTTTTGGACGGTTGGTGCATGGAAACTAGCTTAAGAGTAAATTACGGTCAAAACTGCTAATTACAATCTGTATTTGGGTTGGAATATCATACAGCACAAGTCTCCACAATTCCCAAATGTTAGATTATATGCTCTTTAACCAGTCAAATAAATAACAAACGATAAAAGTGATGTCTTGTGTGCTTATAGTTTCCATACCTAGAACCATGACACGCACTTTTTTAGAGAACCAAGCTTAATTGCCAAAGTGTTTTATTTTAACATCGAACACCTTACTGCAATGTTTATGCAAGACATTGCTACCATTATTTCATTCTTTAATTTTCTTTTCGAAATATTTGTAAAACCTTTGGCAAAAGAGAAAAAATAGTCGTAGGCTTATGCTAACAATATGCCCCAAAACTGCCTAGGAAGCTTCCCCGTGCTTGAGTTGTATGCTCTTATTTAATTTTGGTTTCTGCATTCCAGAAACCAAAACTAAATAAGAGCATGCGTCTCCTTAATTCCCAAATTGCTGGAATGTATGTTGGAAAGATACTGATTTCACCTCTAAAACATTGTTAATTTTTCTATCTTTAGTTTCTATTAAATTACTTGTACAAATAACTTGGTCACATCTCCTTTTTTTAAATTTACTTGCACTGCACGTAATTTCCTGTTTTCCTATATTCTGGTACCAAGCGTATCTGCAATCGGAACACGCTCGTATATTTCCGTCATTCTTCGAACTTTACCGGATTTCATGACGGAAATGGCCGATGTGATCAGATTGGCGTATCTGGTGAAGAATAATCCAGAAAAGCACTTTGTACGCAGTGAAATTTGGGGATTTACAATCTTTTGTTTTATTGTCAACAATCTGTTTGATAATAGATAGTAATGTAAGGCACAATTTTAAAGAAGTTTTTTTCCTATTGAACAAAAAGCAACAGCTAAACGAGAAATCATGCAGCGCCCAATACAGAAAAGATGCGGATTGCGTCATGTTGTCTTCAAGGCATATATTCCATATTCTTTCTTTTTAGTATTGAAATCATCAACAAAAATGCAACAGAAATTATTAAATATTGAATTATTTGCACCCTGAGAAATGGTTATTTAAATTCGTGAATTAAATTTGCGAAGGACCTTTAAGCATAATAAGCCTAATTACTGTGTTATTATATGGAATATGGATTATATGCCAGTAAGATACAATCTACATCTTTTCTGGGTTTTGTATTGCATAATTTCTCGTGAAGATGTTGGCTAAGTTCACTAGATTTCTGTAAGGCACGAAACACGTTCTTGAAAATTAATACCTTGCATTTCTTTCTTTTATCAAACAGATTGTGATAAAATTGAAAAATAACGATCGAAAATGCCTTAATTACACTGCGTACGAAGCGCTTTTTTCTGCGAAGCGCTTTTTTCTGCGAAGCGCTTTCTTCCTTCATCAGGTACGCTTGGGACCAAATATTGGAAAACAGGTAAGGCAGAGATAGTCCCCACCGTATTACAAAAATTTTCTGGTGAGATTGATTTGATCAAGTTATTAGATACAGACTAAAAATATACGAATAAGCGTAATGTGTACGCTTTAAAAGAAATAAATGCAATGCAAACATTGCAAACCACAAAATGCAGAAATGTAAAAGCCCTTTACAATTTTAGTAGTAGTTGTTCCTGTCGTCGGATTTTGCTTCCCATTTCGATTTGTTTGGATTTGAGTGCTTCTTTTGCTACGTTTGGATCTTGGACTTCCAATATTTCGGTTCTAATGCTTTTGATAAGATATAACTCCTTAAAATGAACATATAACATGTAAAAACTTTCCATATTTATTCAACATTAGTAGTTTTGTATTCTAAATATATACTTTTCATTCAACGCTATAAAAATGACTGTCTATCAATGTCTACAGCTCTGGCAAAAATAGAAACCAAAAGATATAAACATACATAACACAATAAAACCAAAAATAAAAACTTTTTCATGAAATAATTGATTTTAAAATGATATAATTTATGATTGGGTGAAAAAAATAATGTATAAATGTGTGCGTGTTATTTAATTAACAGTTTTCAATAGTCTAATTTGCATAAATTTGATGACATATATTTGGTTCATATATATTACCTAAATCTCAATTATATTTTACAGTATTGATGTTGGGACTGTCTAACAATGAGGTAGGAATAAATAACAATCATTTGTGTAAACAGCTTAAGAAATTAAAAAAAAATCATTTTGTAAATTTACTAAGAACATGTTACCAAAAACTCAATAAAATTAATTTTTTTATTGTGTACATTAATATTTTCTAAATAGTGTTTTATACTGACTTACTTAGTGTGAAAATAAATAGATATGGGCTAATAACAGAGAAACTGAACTCCAACCACTATATGGCTTGCTGTTTTGCAAAAATTCTAATCCACAGAAAGTCTTCGAAATGTACCGAACGTAGTAATAGTCTTTGTTTCTGGATTTATCTCCTGTTTTAAATTTCTTTCGAACTGAGCATTTCTCCTACTTTGTCTGGTTGTTTTAATCCCTTTTTTGTTCCGGAAATTTAGAAAGTGATGGAACTATCTTACGGCCACAAAATAGGACGTTAAAAAAATTACAGGTGTTGTTTGTTCTGTGCTCATTTAAAAATTGTTGAATTTTGTGAAAAATTGAAGTTCCGACAATGTCTAAATTTTTGCATTTCTGGTACCGCCAAGCTTTTTTTACTGACATTTCTTATAAATATATACCAATAGACATAAAATCTGTCACAATAACCTTTATTTTCTAAAATTCATAAATCCTTTGAGCAAAAACAGATAAAGTAGAAAACGACGAAATTTTCAAGTTTTCCTAAAGAGTGGAGAAAACAAGGAATATGTATAAAAAGTCCGAAATATACAAAAGTAACCGGAAGTTTTTGTACATTACATTTTATAACAATAATGGAGATTCCATCAAAGGATTTTTCAAAAATAAGTCAAAAGTGCGAGACGCAGTTCATAAAACGTGCATTAACTGTTTCAATGAAGACATGTTTATTGTATATTTTCATCATATACTAAATAACCTAAATGTAAAGTCTTGAATATTGTTAATGATGCTTTTATGTGAAATTCTTTTGCATTACTTTCATAACTGCGATTATAATAATGTTTAGTCCCAGTCCGGGGACATTCGCTCCCCCCTCCCCTTTTTGTAGGTAAAATTTCAAATTTCACTTGTAAAATATTGGTCGAAAATATGTGACTGTTCCCTTTTTCAAAACTCTTGAACCGCCCATTGTATCCAAAAGTGGTTACAGTTGAAGGGGATTTTTTTTAACGGAATACAACCCTCTTGGTACATTTTGATATAATAAACTATCAATTGTTCAATTTTTATATTACAGAGTTTAACCTTCCCATGATATCTTGTTGCATTTGTTATAACAGGGCCTTTGTAGTCCTGTCCAATGTGAATTTTTCAATCGACTATTACCTGGGACTTCTATTTGCAATCAAATTATTAACCATTTAAATGGGCAAAACTCAAATCATTTGCTAGTTGATCTTGTGATTTTGGTAGTGTTTGAACTTTTTTCTCACATTTTATATCAATGAAAACGCATCTTTACCTCAATAATGCGACGTCACAGAATTAAACTCACATGGGTTATGGTTGGTATAATAGAAAATTTAGAATAAGAAAAATCCGGATTGTGTTATCAAGATTAAAGATCTAAAACTCCACAAAGACAAGAAAAAATAAAAACAGACAAAAAGCAAAACAGAATGCCTCATCCTCTTATTCATCGGAAACTAGTTATGTCAAAGACAGTTATGATCCCCACTCCTAAACTATATTTATATTAATAAATATATCCGATTAGTCGAACTAAAATGGATGTAAAGGTGGCAGGTCGTTCCAGGTTTTCTATTATTTGGCCACATACATAACTGATTAAGGATAATCATTCGCACGAAGCGACATTAAGGTATTCACGAAGGATGTTTTTCGCTTTTATGTCAACATCTGTTTGGGAAAAAACAGGTTTTATTTAAACGTTTAATTGATAACATGATTTAAATAAATTTTGACGTTTTCTTTTTGCAGGGTTCTATTGCTTTTCACGACACTAGCAGTGACGACCTCAAGTCATATTAGATCGCAGATGTCCCCAGTCAATACTGTGCTTTCGTCAACATCAGGTGGAGGATTGGCAAATTACCCTATTGATAATCCAGTGTTTGCTATTTCCAACAGCAGAAACGAAAATACACTGAATGGAAAGGATGCATCATTCTCTTTAGAGAAAAATTTACTAACTGGTGAATATGACTTGGTTATAACAGAAAAAGCTTTTGTACCAATTGATAAAGACATTAATCGATTGAACAGGAAACTACCATTGGAAAGAAATCTTAAGAATTCACCAAAGTTCACAAATCCTTCACCACTTGCAAAAGAAATAAAGAGGTTAATTAATTCTCATATTCCGGATCCAGAGATTGACATCATAGATCCATTTTCTGGCAAAATCATTGGTAAATTAACTCAAGAGGCAACCAATTGGAAAATTGGGACCAATGCTCCTCCAACGTTGGAAAATGAAATTAGAAATAAAATTTTAAGCTACCAGTTTATGATGGTCAACAGTAGTTCTTCTCATTATGATAATGACACAGCATTAAATAATACCGTTAAGTTTAATGGAGAGGACGTCAGGGGAAACTCTTTATATTATGATGCACAGCCAGGAAATGGAAAGTATACAAACGAGAAAATAAAGTCTACAAATTCACAAGATATAAATCAAGCCTATGATTCCAACAATATAAATCAAGAGAATAGCAAGACAAATATGAATGAAAAAAGTATGCAAATACAGATAAAAAGCGATAACAATACCCGAATATACGATCAAAATATAAAGCACCAGATGAATAGTAATCCATCTGAGAAACAACCATCACAACAAGAACACGAAAATACTACCTCAACATTTACAAACAACAATCCAAATAATCAAGAATATACGTCAAAGAATAGCGAAATGTCTGCAGGTTCACCATCAGGGAATGACGTAAACGTTAATTTCGGGGTTTCGGGGGAATATTTGACAACATTTGCACAATCCTCCTCAAAGTCACAGGAATATATTTTAGGCAGTGCTCCAATATTTAACTCTGATTTCAAAACGGACGATGCATACAGAATGCGCTTGCATTCTAACATTCGTAAATTTTCACAGCCAACAAAAAGCATAGGAACGCATCATCTCGTGTCATCACATGGTAATATACCATGGAATAGGTTTCACAATAATCGACAAAGAACACGACAAAATCCAAGGACACACAATGCACAGCTTGTTGGGCTTCGTGTTAGATTACCGAAACTTCCTCCTGGATTCGGAGCAGTGTTAAAATGGATTGAAAACAACGACCCTTTATTACAAAATATTTTATCTAAGAGAAGAAATGAAAACAATGCAGATCATAACTTAACAAGACAAAGGCAAAGAATACGAGCTATAGGGGATACACCTGGAATAAGAAGGGCGCAGCATAAAGGGAATTTTAGAAGTCCATCGATTACTAACCCAATTCCAGAAAGAAACCGTGTCATTGTGGCACCAGTACCTAATATCAACCGTGATAATTACGAAATCATTAAACAAAACCTTAAAAACATTTTCACGAAGCCCGCTAAAGTAATTTTAGTCGGACAAATGTCATCAAATGATCTTTCTTCTCTTACTAGAGGACGATGGCCGAATCATCACACGAGCGCTTCGTCTTCTATTGTTGGTGGAAGGGAAATGGCCATCAATAAAAATCCGTTGTCTTTTAATTCGCAAAAAAGACCATTTAGAAGTGCAGTTAAAATTGGGGTAAGTTATTTGGTTTAAGTGTAAGTGGTATTTATTAAAAAAGAACAAAGTTGATGTTTTCAAAAAATGAAACGCTGACACTATTATGACATTAAAACGAAGAACTGACTTCCAGTAAGACACATAATGAACGGATAGTGCGAGACAAAACCGAAGGTACAGACAGAAAAAATTAACATACATCCCTCCTAAAATGCAATAATAGCATGATTTTCTATTAGTTTGTGGAGAAAACGCAAACCAAAGTTTGATTCGCTCCGCTCGGCGACAGGTTTTTTCCTATTCTATCCACCTACACAACATCTTGGATATCCCTTATAAGTTAAAATTTAGCGTCACAAGGGGTGGGGGTCAATTCACTGGTAACAGCATACACGTTTGAGTGTATTAAAATATATATTATGCGCGTCGTGGATTCATGTTATTCATTGAGAACTAATTTCGAAATTGTATTTCAATCAAACAAAGAATTATTAATGCCTTTAAATTTAAAACGTCATTTTTTCATTATATACACGGACAGGTATTTCCTTTCGGTTGTCTGTGAAGAGTTGCTCGACTAATGAACACATTGATGTATATTTTGTCAATCTGACACCTCTTGGTTCTGCTATCGGCCTATTAACCACAAAATAACATTTTATTACATGTTATGTATGTTTTTGAACAAGAATATCTTATAATGTTTTTATAGTGTTTCTTTTTGTTTTGTTTTGTTTTTTTTTGTTTTGTCACACCACTGTCCCAGGTTAGGGGAAGGGTTGAGCGCTCACCAATCGGTTTTACCCAGACACATTCCAAATGGGACTGTCCCAAGTCAGGAACCTGTAACTCCAGTGGTTAAATTATCTGTTGTTCTTTATGTAATATGTTCATCCCTATTGGCGACACTTTGAGCTAGCTTTTGCGAGCATTCTAAGCCTATGGGCTTAATTGAGTTAAGTGCACCAATGGGGTTGTGGTGTTAGGCTATCTGTTTCTTGTTTTGTCACTGATCCCACAGGTTTAAGGGGGAAGGTTGAGCGCTCACAAACCGGTTAAACCCCACCACATACTAATGTGCCTGTCCCAAGCCAGGAACCTGTAGCCCAGTGGTTGTTGTTGTTTTGTTA
>JAULBM010341231.1:0-12572 GCA_032357055.1 Geukensia granosissima
GACAACTCGGTTTGGAAATGAATTCTCTTTAGAGCACGACACCTGATATGACATCCTCTATTTCTAAACTGTGTTCATGTCAATTTAAGAAGAAATTAAATATTATTCAAAACAGTGGATTTGCAACTTGCTACGATTCCCTAATGCCAGATGGAAAAATCTACTAATAATGGAGAACAAAAGTAATGGAAGAGGGATTTTGTTTTTTATCTCGGTTACAAATATCCGTGTTGTTGCAGTTTACATGACAACAACATTCCTCTATGCAGAAAATCATATTGCATACTTCGAACATGTACGAAGTAGCGGGTCAACTACGACCCATGTACCATAGATAGATAAAACAGAGATATTACCGCTTATTTAACATTTTTTTTATAATTTCTGCAATCCAAGTAACCCACACACAAATCTAATTTTAACAAAGGTAAGAAAAGATATGAAAAATTATTAAGATTAAAAGAATTTTATGACATATGGCCTTAAAAAAAATTTTGTTGCTTATTAAAATTTAAAAAAAAATACATAAATTACGGAGGAAGCTTTTTCCATTTATTTTATATGGTATATTTCATTTCCTCTCTATTTGGCTGCATATTGCGGTTGCTTTTGAATATGAGTTCTTTTCTAACTATGTTTGGATCTAGGTCTTTTTGTTTTGGTTTAAATGCTGCTAATGAGAGGTTACTTCTTAAAACACGTGTCCAGCATTACCAAATTCTATTCAACATTGGTAAACCTGTATCCTTTTAACAAGTTTAACGCCGGATTCACCTGCAATGTGTATTTAAATACACTCTATGTAAAACCAGTAGAAAAATCAACAAATTCCACTCCTTTACCTCCCTTTCAAAACGATAGTAAAGCAAGTCCAGAAGGATAAGCACTATCTGTAAAATTCCAGTTGACCAATGTTAAATAAATATGGTGAATTTTTATATGCAATAGGTACATTTTAAGGAGTAACCTATCGTCCATAGGAAGTCCAAAATCCAATGAAAGTAATAGAAGTAGTCAAAATATAAACAAATAGTAATAGGAAGACAAATCCGACGATAGGGACAACTATTAAGTGCAATTCTTTTCGAAGCCTTACCGTGTTTTCAGGAACGCGCACTACATCCTAGAAATCCTTGATGACCTGGTGTCTCTTGAGTTCTTATCTCAAATCTCATTCAGATTATATGATACCAATGGTTCAAATTTTTGAAAATGTGGTATATAGATACTCAGTATCAATCAATCAATCAATCAATCAATCATGTAATGATGACTATGGTTACTTACCTGAATTTCACAGCGTGGCCTCCATTACTCGACCCACAGAGCTGACCATGCACGATACCCAAGGGGAGCTCTAAGGTTGCGTGTTACAAGGTCATAATACAGATAGTCTTTCGTAGACCATAGTGGATAACGTGTGTGGAGAAATCTTCGCTTCATGCAGGAAAAATATCACTTTTGTATTCTAAAGCCGCTACAAAATGCTATTTATTTGTACCAACCCTTTCAATTTTTCAGTGGCAGTTAAAAGATGTTGTCCTATTGTGCCCCAAGCCCACTCCAACTTTCGATAATTTTGAATTGTTGAACTTGTTCTCGTCCCGAAAATTCATGAGATATTACAAGATTGAAGAACATGTTTTTGAGAAAATAGAAATTGGAAATCGAAAGGCATTAAATAGGGGAAGGAAAACAAGAATTATTCAATTCATGCAATTCTAAACTACAGAATCATAAAATACTTCCAACCAATCTTGAAAGAATTCCGGTTACTGCAGATTCTAATAAGAATAATCATGTGCGCTTTATTCGAGATTTATGGTAGTAGGATTCTCTGAACAGGGAAAGGATCTTCTCTTGTTGACTACTAAAACAAGGAAATATTCAATGAAGGCTAAACCCCCTTTGTAGCGAACACGAATTGGTCGAGCTCCATGGTGTCAGAGTTTCTTAGTAAGTTCAGGATAGTTTATCTGTAACTGAAAATCACAGTTTTGAGTTGACGTTAACCTGATTTGAGATCAGGTATCCATGAAAATAGGTGGTAACGCGAAATGTTTTGTAAAGGAGGTGCACGAGGACAAGCATTGTTTGTTTCCATTTATCTTGTTATCCTCAACAATGCATTTCTGATCCGTCTCGCAATTATTCTACTGTAGACTTAGCTCAAATCTTACAAGCACTTTTGGTTGGTGTGTGCTTTAATTTTCTGTGGTGTTATCCCGTTTAAGAACTTTCAACGAGTCTCTTTTCACCCAATGTAAGTACCAACAAAATATTACCACATTCTTGTCGTTTTTGAGAGTGTGTTTGTTTTTAATTGTTTTTGTTGCAAAAATTATTGTCATATATTATTTTATTTTATTATTATAAAGTTTTGTAATACTATTTTTTATGGTGTTGAAAATCATCTCTAAGATTAAATTTATTTATTTGTAGGTGCTATATTATTTATTGACGTAGAAAAATTTGAATATACCTAAGGGACAATAGTCTCCGGTTGCCCAGACTGTATTCTCATAAATCCGCTGTACTCCGATTACTAGCGCCAATTAGGTCATGGGTTACTCAGGATAAAAGGGGAAAACCACGCCCGTGAGTCAAAACTGTAAAATTAAATAAAAAAGCGTCCTTTAAGGCGACCAAATACATTCACATGCATGTTATTCCATCTTCAATTAATTATTATCATAATAGGTAGCTTTTAAGGCAAATTGCGGTTTTAAATGTTTCAGGTTTGCATTTGAATTCTGCTATATTACCATCCTGCCGTTAATATCTTCACAAATTTTCCATATGGCCTTTTTAAACAGTTCCTTCCATACACCTTTTTAAAACTTAAGTAAATTATTAATTATTTACCTTGCATTTCTGTAATTATAATTAGCATTCGGATATATGACGAAAAGAGCAAAGCGAAGTTTAGAATCCACATTCTACAGAAAAACCAGGTAGAAAAACAGACGGATAGCAGTAAACAGAAATAAAAAAAAAATTGCGATTTGTTCATTGCATATGGAATTACTGAACAGCTGACTCATGTATTATGCAAATCTTTAATCGTCCATACATGGTGCGAACATAAGCATCTGATAAGGAATTATAACGGATAAGTCAAATAATAATTTTTAATTCAATTTCCTAAGGGTATTTAATCGCAACCTCATTTAGAGAACCCACATCTCTCAAAATGCATGTCTACGAAAGCATGGTTAAAATTGTTTTAATATTGGAAGTTTTATGTTTTGGTCATGTTTTCAGTTCTTTGTTTTTAGAAAAATCAAAATCTGTCTTTAAACAAGTGCCTTCTGACGTTAAAGCGATAGTGTTGAACGCTATCAAGGCAAACAGTTCGGACAAAATTATGTTAGGAGAATATGTGTCTGATTTAAAAATGGACCCTGATAACGGCCGGTTTGGGTACCAAACAAGTGATGGACAATTTAAGACTGCAAACACAGTTAGAAGTTATTCTTCAAGTAAGTTAAAGTCCTATTTTAGTATTTTGAAAAAAAAATAGTTTAAATAAAGAGCGTCTAAAATGTGCATTCACAGAAAGATCTGTTTAGGGTCACGATGTTACGTTGTCATCTTTTGGGGTTAAAAATGTGTTTTCTGAATCTCGAAAACTGTAATATGAAAATTGAGATTATTACAAAAACCATAAAAATGTCAGTGTTAGTTGCCTAAATCTTGTGTTAAAATGTCGATAGTTTTTAGAGAAGGTTGAGCAGTTGAATATTATATGTTATGGAATTTATATGCAGATGCGCAGCTTCTACATATTGGACAAATGTTGGTTATCATTTACTATGACATAGATCCTGGTAACTATTGTGAAGCGTGCTGAAAATCTTTCGTTGTCTTTTTGTTGATTCCCATCTCATTGTAGAAAAATCGAAATATAAAAAAGGAAGTAGCTAATCAGACAGCCATTGATAATCGTATTGTTTACAATCTAAATGGTTAAAAATTCAATTTTGAGTCTTGACGAAATAAGAAGGTTTAACTCTCGAGTTTGTAAAAATACGATTGTCTATGTTTTTATAATGTAAGATTTTGTTTCAGAATCTCTTATTCGTTAATAGAGTAATTTTGCCGTTGAAGTTAAAATATTGTCTAAAACACTCAGCTGAATAGTGACATCGTCATTTAAAGTCCCTAAAATATAAAAATATCAAGTGCACACTGATTGATAATCACTTTAAAAAATCGATCGAATGGCATAATATTCGCAATACAATTAAACAAATACCAATACATAATAAACATTTCCAAGTAAGCAATTAACTAAAAATACCAAGGGTCTGGAACGAAAAAAATCATTGATATTTTTCCCCCCAAGTGATTCTGATGTAATTGTATGCGTTTGCTTGCTTTTTTCAGAGGTTTTGCCAAACAATAAAGAATATCACGTTTACCGATTCAAAGTGAGATCATCGCTACAATCTGATGAGGTTTTAAAAGTTGAACTTCGGTTCTCGGGCTCTACAATGCCAGTAATACAAAAAACTAAAGTAAAATATGTTATAAAACAGAATAGAAAGGTGATATTGAAGTACCGGAAGTTGGCAAAGCTCAGGCCTGATGGGAAATATGTGGTTCTTGATTTACCGGATGTTGTAAAGAACGTGATGAATGTACATGATGTAAGGCACGGAAAACTAACAATCAAGGTGTCGCTGAAGAAGAGTAAAACAATTAAAAATTCATCAAATCACACAACACAAAACACAATACATGGCAACCAAACTGCTAATGATGCTCTACTGATAATATTCTCCAACGCAAAGGAAAGGTTGTTTGGTGGTCTGTTTAAATTATTTCACCCAAAGGACATATCGAAAAAGATTAATGTAAGTATGAATAAAGTTTTTTTCAACTTAAAAATTACACCCATTGTACTTATCGACACGTTTTCAGGTAGAATGCAACACGGTTTTTTGAAACGATTTAACCCGTGTTTTTGGGTTGGTCGTTATTTTGGTGTCTGTACTTTTCTCGAAAAAATGTGTTTTTTCCTAAGGTGACCGGAAGGTCCATGTTCTCTATTTAAAGTTATCTGTACATGTACATTTTTGATGATATTCAGGTAAGAACAGTATTATTCTACGAAAACACGATTTTTTAATTCGGGGAATATAGAGCTATTCCAAGGATTGATATTCAACCCTTGTTGAATGCCATGTGGAGACCACAAGATTTGTAAATTCACTATTTTTGGTTGGAATGCAGCCTTTATGACATTAACCTAATTTAACTGTAAGGATCATTGTAGAAAATCATACTTGATTTTGTACTAGTAAAGAATTGTGCAGTATTCTGACAATGCATGTATCGTGGTTTATCTGATGTTCTGCCCGGGAAATCCGACTTCCTTCCATAAAAACTGACCACCTGGATATGACTGAAATATTATTGAGAGTAAAGTGGTGTGAAACACCGATCAATCAATCAATCTTACTTTGCATTCCCCTTTCCTTTGTTAAAACCTTTCAGAAAAAGACTTTGGGGGCAGTCTTGTTTTCAAACAAACGTAACACAGTAATGTGACGAAGGTGAATTCTGACGTCATAATAGAAACAACATACATGTATGCTGCCCTTACCTGAATTTTATAGTCTATCCCGTCATGAATTTTGGTCATAAGTTTGTCTTTGTGATTAATTTTTTGTTAAATGTACATTTTTGATAAAATTCAGGTAAGGGCAGCATACGGGATTTTTTATTTGGGACAATTAACATCTTTCCAAAGGAGTGGTATTCCACCGTTTTGAAGACATTGTGGTTACCTTTGTATTTGTAAAATTTTCTCTGTTTTCCTCGTGGTTGGAGTGCAGCTTCGACGTTTACCCCATATCTTTTCATTTTCACATATATATTTATTAGTTTTCCAATGTTTTTTTTTGCAAAAGTCCACTTAATTTATGCTTATGTTTTTTTTTCAGTTGACTTTTTAAAGATGCTGGTCGATAGAAATACAGACGTTTATGGCATATAATGAAATTGACGTTGAAAACAAACGATGAACATGTTGAAGACTGTTATTATAACAAATTATTGTAAAATATCATTACAAATGTCTGTAACATATCATAGAATATTATTTCAAATAATTATCATCTTAAATTGCGTTGTCGCTTGGTGGGTGGCTGTCTCATGGACAATCATGCCACATCTCCTATTTTTATATTAGTTCTAAAACAGATTATAAGTTCTTAATAAAGAAATAAATCTGACAATACCATTTAACTGGTAGCACCGCTACGTAATTTATCATACCGCATAAAGATGAAGACTCCTGGAAATGACAATATTTCAACATCAGAAGTCAACCTTAAGATGTAATACAAAGAATTTTAAAGCATACGTAAACATTTTTCTCATCTTCTGGATTTTTCGAAGGAATAACATTCTCAAAAATATGCATTAAATTACAACTTGCAAAGTGGCAGAATAATGTTCAAGCAAATATTACTAACATAATAAAACAACATAAAGTATAGAAAAAAGAACAAATGCAGTATAACCGGGAAACTAAAAAGAAATGCCTGTGGGCATTAGCTGCCTAAAGTCCATAGACCCAAAATTATTGTAGAGGCACGTCAGACAGACCAATCTCTGTTTCAAGAACATGATTCCACGCTAACTTTGGTGATCACAAATCCAGACGGTGAGATTAGTATTAAACATTATAAATAAAAAAGATATTTATTTGCAGAATAAGTCCTCTTTAGAAAAGAAATTCAAGTATAGAAATATGTTCTTAGTACTGAACCATATATTTTGTACCTGTTACAAGTTCTGTGGGCTATCTTGAACAATGCTTCGCATTTATTCCTTATTGTATATATAAACAGTAAATTTATGATTATTGTTAACATTTATTTAATTTCCAGCCATCCCAACACCAAAAAGCAAAAAAAAAAAAAAAAAAATTAAACTAGACAATCAAATCTGCCGCTAGGAACTCTAGGTAGAGAAGGTTTCACCTGCTTCCTTAGGCCACAACGGCCAAACAAGCGAGAAATGTGTACAATAGGGATGTCAGACCGAAGTTTCTTTGACGCCTTTACCTTAACAGTCTCAAGACAGGTTCGAATAGCCCATAGTACCCTTCAAAACTCTTCTCTAGGAATGCAACAGGTCCATGTAAATGTCCTTAAATAGGCTTTCCGTAGACGTAAAAGCGCGATAAACCTAGCCATTGTTATGTCTAAAGTAGGTGCAATGTGAGGTACATGTACATTGATGCGCTTTATAGTGAATTCAGCTGTTGAACTTGAAAGATTGTGATCTTTAAAAGATTACACCAAACAGCCGAACATTTAATTTTTAATAGTTAAAATTAATCCACATTAATCCACATGTGTATATTTATTCACCATATTCATTCAAAATTGGAGAACTTAAATTTTTATAAGTTTATTAAATAAATAAAAAAGTTGAAAAAGTATTATAAGAAAATGAATTTAAAACAACAAGCAAAAACATCTACGTTTTACGGCGATGTCCCCCCATCATTTATCGATCGGTTTAACATAGAAGTACACGATAATATGACCATACTACTATTTTCTGGAAACCAATTATCCGTATACGCACACCCAATGTTAATGTCTCTAAAATAGCAGAGATGTAGTAATGAGGATTCAATTTAATTCAAGTCCTTGGGTAATTTTCTCGTGATTATATATTTAGTTACATCAGCCGAGATCCTATTTTTTATTACAATTTGTCAATTTCGTCACGTCTCTTTACTTTTACACGTGGGTGGTCATCGTGCATTCGGTTAAACAAAATAAGAAAAATGCAACAAAAAACTCCGGTAACAAGCTGGATTTGAAGCCGTCATGCATCATCTAATAATGCTAACTCATATGTTAGCCTTTGCAGTCGCATTGAATTAGATGTGTCAGTCATTCGTCTGTACTTATTTGATTCTAAGACGGTTTGAAAGTAGAAGGTAAATTGGTCTTCAATTCAGTGAAATGGTACATGGGCAATAAGGTGATACTGTATAAGTAGCATTATTCACGGTCTTTAATTTTCGTTATCTTCACGGATATGATTTTACTCGTGAAACAGTACTGTTTACCTAAGCATACACAATACACAATATACGCGAAAATTTAAAGCCGCGAATAGGTATAAAAATGTTTCCGCGAAAATTGGAATGTACAGTAAATCTAAAATTAGTTAAATAGTGATGGAAAAAGCAATTTCGTCCGTTCAAGCCCCGCATCTTTATCGTCTCCACATTTATCTTCTAGGTACCTAGAAAACTAATTCTGATTAGTAAGTCCTTATTTGATTCGTTAATGAAGTTTTTCGGTCGCCATCATGATTTGGTTGACCAGTACGAAATATCCGTTTCACAGATGACAATGGGTATCTTCCGACTGTCATGAACACAAATCCGTTCCTATACCAGTTGTGATTAACATCGATTGTGACTATATGCCGGCTTTGACTACCGAGTAACACGACGGGTGCCACTAGTGGAGCAGGAGTTGCTTGCCCTTCCGGAGCACCTGAACTCACCCTGGTTTTTGTAGTGTTCGTGTAACTCCAGCTTTAGTTTTCAATGTAGTGTTTAGTGTTCTATGTTTGCCTTTCGTTTCATTTTGTTGGCCATGGTCTTGTCTGTCTTCCGACTTTCAATTTCTGTCTGCCCCTTAGGTATTTTCGAATTCCTTATATCACAAAGACAAACCTATGACCACAACTACGGACTTGAGATAGGAACATTAGATATGTGTTGAGGTTCAGCTATATTTAGTAGGATCCCAACCTTCCCCAAGGATTGGCCAAAGAAAAAATCAATTAATAGATAAGCAGTAGCAGAATTGTTATTGAAAACAAGCAGAAATTAAAGACTCAATGTACCCAAATAACAATAAAATTACTCAACATAAATACATACCTCTCTAATTAATTTTCGTAATAACTGGTTGCAAGCTCAGTGTTAGATTTCTGATTATAAGACACAAAGCCTTTCAACATGAGTTCCACAGTATGTCCGACGATTTGATACTGAGCGATCAATAGACTTGAGGAAAGGTCAGATGGATTCAATGGCAAATATATTCATATCTGTGTACGAGCGATTAGTGTATTTATTCCGTACCAACAATTTTAATTTTCTGGCTACAACTTCGAACCTGACCTTGTGAAGGAGTTTCTTAAACGGAAAAAAGATATTCAATGGATCATTTTAAAATTTATATGCTTTTATGTTTCCTTCGAATTTAGAAGGTGATATTCCTTTTCGTATCAAAATTCTACATTTACATAAAAGTCTTTGTTCGTGCCTCTCATGCAAGTGTTTTTTTTTTAAGAATAAATATTTATTCAAGCATAAGAAAATGACAAAATGTTTATAAAAAGATCTGTATGTGATACAGTCGTAACTGTTGTTGCAAATTTACTCGCATTATTTTTGCTTTGTTTTGTTTGGGTTTTATTTGTTTTCTTATTTTCATTTATTTTGTTTCGTTTTGTTTACAAGGGTGATGCGATTGCGTCGATCACAATTGGGTGTTTTTGTGAAAAAAAAATTAAATGAATCCTTCTTGCATGTTTTGACAGTCTGAGAAAGAATGTGCATTCTCTTAATGTTAGGCAAGGCTTGGCTTGCAATGCATGGTGGGATCAACTTTCGTTAAAAAAGACGGTACCATGCAATAATTACAGATGTTATTTACTATTTATTTAATTGAGAAAAACATAAAACAAAACTTTTATACATACAATTTAAAACGACAAAGACTTTTAAGGAGACAATATATTACGAAATACTTTAATACTATATAGAAGGCTTTACTAGGTCTCCAGAAGAATGGAATATCACTCGTTTCGACTAGCTATAATATAACCAAATGAGTACAATGAGATTTAAGAGCTTCAATTTTCCCAACAGTGTTGTTCAATTCAAAAGAAATTCGAAGTAAAGCAAATAGGATACGCAAATCTTTAGATTAGAAGGCTGACAAAAATGTTTAACAAATCGAAAACGAACATCATCAGTAGACAAAATACTACAAAGAAATCTTACGTTCGGGCAGGTGTTTCAAGTATTCAAAGTTATGTAATTTATATTTTATCCACATAGATTATCGACAAACTCAATCAAACACACCATCACATAAAAATTTATATTTGAATAATTATGTCAAACACAGATAGGTATGAAAAATTTATCTTCCTTTTTCAAGTGGAAGATTTGTCATTTAACTATAAAAGGGAATTTTTAAAATAATTTATCATCACAAATATTACTGATATACTTTAAGGAATGTAAAATAAAAGTAGGAGATGTGGCATGATTGTCCATGAGACAGCCACCCACCAAATGACAGTAAAATTAAAACTTCCACAGGTAATGTTTATATCTATTTTTGATAAAAGTTTAAAATAACTGCAGAAAAATTCTTTTGCATAACACAAGGGAGATTTATAACCTTTACAGGATCATACAATTGTATGATATTAAATGATAAACAACCCCGCAAACTAAGTTCCATCTAGTTACCACAGAAAAAGTACCTATTTCAAGTCATTTTAAGCAGCGATTTTTTGTGATAATTCTTTAAACATTGGTTTATAAAAGAACTTCTTTCGTTATATTGTTTTAAATCATCTTTCAAACATGTCAATTGTTCAACCAAGTTCCACAGACTGTTTTTGTATCATACCAGAAACAGAAAGTATTATGCATATGCCATATAGATGTCACACAACCGTAACTGTTGATTTATTGAGGAGTTCAACAAGTGAGGGTTGATACTGGTAGAAAACAGACGTTGGGGAGCAAATTCATAACTGAACCTTGAATTCCAAATATACTAATCACGAATCTGTAAACCATCAACTTGAACTGAGCATACACTTGAAGTTTTCATCATCTCTTCGAATTCCTGCGTGATTCCGCTTAGGAAATAGACACAGGCCTGTTATGAGACTGTAAAAATGGACATAATTTAACATTTGGCTGAACAACATATTCGTTGAAAAATGTAATAAAACTTTACTTTTTGTTTGTGTAATGTTTAAAAAGTTTGATAAAAATCTTATTAAAATTAGTTGCAAATATTAAATGCGAAATGTTGAAACGTCGAGGAAATGGTTTGTTTACATGTACAGTGTGTCAATAAATGCAGCAGAAATTTAAGCTTTATCTTGTATGATAATTCATTTATGTTGTTCTCATGTATCTGTTGTAAAGATTCATTATGTCAAATAAAAATAAAAATTAGAATATTTTATTGTTGTATTGACAGACATTTTATATATAACATCAATCATGGATTCTCTTTAGAAGTAAAAAAACAATTCATAGAATATTATTCAAAACTGCTTTCGCAATAGACGAAAAACTTGAATCGACTGCCAGGTTCCAAAACATAACTGTATTTCACAAAAATCTGGGTTTTATCTTTGTCCAGTCAAATGTCTTATTCGGTTTATGTCAACATTTGTTTTGGACAAATCAATATAAAAATAGAAGATGTGGCATGATTGCCCATGAGACAGCCATCCACCAAATGAGAGTCGAATCTAAACTTCTACAGGTCCCATTAAGGGTTTCAGTAAAGAACCTGAGTCAGCACTATAATGAAGCTGTAAAAGGCCCCTAATTACAAAATATGAACCTATTCATAAAACGCAACAATCGATCAAATCTTTTGAAAAAAGTGAACAAATAACAATAAAAGGAATTCGAAGATACCAAAGGGACAGCAGAAATCGTTAAATGGGAAGAAAGACAAGACCATGGCCAACATAAGTTTTTGGGTTTTTAACTAGCAAACAGCAACTGCGAGTACACTTTTGAGGTCGATACTTTTGTTGTATCTTGTATTAAGTTTTAATTGACCTTTTTCCATTTAAACGCCATCTATACGAAATCAGGGGGAGATAATCCAAATTTGATGGTAAAACTGTGAAGTAGCCTATGTATTTACTATGGAACCCCAGGGGTTCTCAGTACATTGCCATTGTTTATTGTCAATTTTTGACACATAAATTTTATTAAATATCAGTCAAATATCTGAGAAGGGAGTTGACTACTATATACCAGTAATACACTTAATTTAATCCCATTAAGATTGTATATTGCAAAGGTTTAAAAGTGATGCTCATTTCTACTTCTTAGAAAACTTAGGATTGAAGAATATCTAAATAATAAATTTTTTAAGCTTGAATTTCATTCAGGTAGTGACAATTAAAGAATTATTTTGATAATAAATTCTGATAAAAAGAATCATGTTGATAATAATAATAAAATAATATTAATATTTAATATTAATATTTTAGAACATAAATGCAGTAAATAAATATTACTTTAAAAAATCAAGAGATGACAACAGATAACTTATTTGCAACATTTAAGATAACTTTATCTATTCTTCATTAGAATAATTTTGATAATAATAATAAAAAAATAATAATAATTTTAGAACAAAAATGCACTGAATAAAAAATACTTTAAAATCAAGAGATGACTACAGATAAGTTATTTGCATCATTTTAGATAATTTTATCTATTTTTCATTCATTTTTATTTC
>JAULBM010341242.1:0-12571 GCA_032357055.1 Geukensia granosissima
GTTTATACAAATCCGAGTTGTTAGCTAAAAGGATATCAAGGTAGCGGTAGGTGTTATTAATTTTGTCTACTAGATTAGATTTCGAAGGATCCTTATTAAGTTTGGCCATAAACTGAGTTTAGAAACTCATATGATATTAAAGGTGCACAATTTGTGTTCATAGGAATTCCTACGACATGCCTATAAATTGTTTTGCCGAAACAGTTTGTTTGTTTGTTTGATTGGGGTTTAACGTCACTTTCAACAATATTTCAGTCATATCGCGGCGGTCAGCTTTACTGGTGGAGGAAGCCGGAGTGCCCGTATAGAGAACCACAGACCTTGGGTAGGTAATTTGCCGAAACAGATAAAAATGGTTTCAAGTATCAAAAAGGAAATTGACATAATCAATAATCTCCTCATTGGTCCAGCAAGTATATCTTTTTTTATTTGCCTTTTACGTCAGAGGAAAATGACCCTTCTCTACTACAGCAAATGTACTTATGATTTGCTTTATCGAAACAGTCAAATAATATAAGACTTTCTGTTTAAAAAAGTATTAAGGAAGTGCAGTAGAAAGAGTAGAGAAATCATGACTTTTCAACAGTTTCAAAGATTTTTTAAAGCGTGTAATTTAGCCAAAACTGTCACTCCAAAAAAAAGTTTATACCTTTATATTCGTAAGCTTTATTATATAAATTCATGGTAAGTGCCTTTAATTAAGACAGAGCACATGTTAAAAAAGAGAAAGTTAAGTAGTACTTAATGGACGCCGAGATAAAACGAAACTTGGAAGGTGTCTGGTGTATTTTAGGCAACCAATACACGGTAAAGACCTTTAAATTATTTAGCAGGGGATATTAACCATATCTTTGGAAGTAATGTGTATGTCTACTATTTGACTCTCAGTTGAGTGCATGATTTTGAAAGGTAGAAGAATTAAAAATTTCTCCTTAAGTACGTTCTTGGTGAAAGGTTACTCCTTGAAATGTATATATAGCATACCAAAAACTCTCAACATTGGTAATTTTGTATTTTTAACCCAATGGGTCGATGCCTTTGCTGAAGGACCAGAGGTCACGTAGGGTGTTCACCAGCCGAGTTGTCAGACTTGTCTGACATGAAATTTTTCAAACAATGTTTCCCAGAAATTTGCTGCATTTGTTAATTTTTAGTCCCGATAATACGGAAAGGCCTAGAAAAATATGGCACTTAGTAGTTGTCCCTGCCGTCGGATTTGGCTTCCCATTCAAATTTGTTTGGATTTGAGTGCTTCTTTTGCTATTTTTGGATCTTGGACTTCCTATGTTTTGGTTCTAATGCTACTAGTCATAGGTAACTTCTTAAAATGTATAAATAGAATGTAGAATTTGCACACACCACGACCACATTGTTGGCGACTTAATTACATTAGCCGTACAAAAACAAACTGAGTTTCGACTTTTTTAAGTTAAACTTTAATTCTAAAAACTGAAGAGACTTTATTTAAATTTTCCAAATTTATTTCGAGTGTTTATCCCGTATAATATCAGTGCATTTACATTTTTAAGAAGGCATCAAGAGATTTTAATCGGCATTATAAGTTCTCTCTGACACCATTTTTCTGCAATAAGAAGGAAGAGCGTTATAAATGACTCTGCGACACGTAAGTCTAGCCAGTTTTTGAAGGGGTGATGTTACGGTCTTTTTCGTAAAATGTTTATAACCTCTCGGTCTTCGACGATTTTGAGGACTCTGGTAATAATATGGCCATAGGGTTCAGATCAGAATTTTGATATGTCATAGTCTCATGTAGTAGGAGTATTATCTTCAATATTAACATCTGATGTAAACAACTATATTTCTATGTTTTATAACTATATGATATCATGGGCGGTTCAATGTTATCAATATAAGATTTTGAACGGTTGTGTCATTAAATATACATGTACATGATAAATTTATCAAACCTACCTTGGTAATGATGCTTAAAATGTTGTCAGTCCTTTTTGTATTTTAGGTAACTTTTTCGGAGGTTGGAGTGTGCAATATTGCAGCTGAAAATTCATTAAATGACCTTAACAAACGGTTGACAAGGCCAGTTGTTATGGGTAATTTCAGGCCATCGATTGTGGTAAAGGGATCACCTGCATTTGATGAGGTAAAACGTATTTCATTGGGTGATTCAAAACAATTTTTTACATTTAATATGTTGGTTGTCTACATGTGTTTCATTTTATCTGGCTTCTTCATGTATAACAGAACCCTGTTTGTTGTTGAAATTAAGCAACGCTTGTGATAATATTTAATATAAGTTGATTATTTTTAAATATTTTTTGGAAAATTTCGTTGTAGACAATATACACTCTGTTCATATTAGCGCTTATGGTCTATCCTGAAATACAAATATTTAGCTAAGCACTGTGACCGACGGTGAATTGACTATACTTTTACTTTTTTAAAACAATTTAAGAATGTCTATTACAGGATTCTTGGGTTGAGATAAAGATAGGAGACAGTGTCTTCATGAGATTACTGGAACCGAATCCTAGGTAAGATTAATTACTTATTCAACATCGTATTTTCCTAATTATAGATTAAAACACTTTCTGAGAAATCCATTGCACAATGTAGACAAATACAAAAATCTCGAAACAAAAAGGGCAACACGGAAACAACAAGAACAGAAGCTTTGATTTCATGTTCAAACAGGAAAAGCCAGGAACTATGGGAGGATTTTGTATTTAACTGCATTAACTTTCCCTTATTGAAAACTTGAAAATAAAAAAAGTAAAAAGATTCAATTTAATCTCAATTTTTGTGATTTGACTTTGTTTTTGAAAATCAATAACCCTCTATTTGGTTTGTTTTACATTTGAAAAAAAAATGTTTTACACATTGTCTGTTTAAAGAAACTTTATGGACTAACTATTTCGAGATATTTTTGTAGGAATATAACTTGTTTTGTAAGGTTATTTCAATTTTCAGAGCGTTACTCTTATTTCATATGAACTTGCATTCTTTCGGATACATTTTTTATTGGGGACAGCGAATTTAAGCGGTTTTTATTTTAATTGGATACAATTTTCTGACATTTATTTTTTATAAAACGAATGATGTAAATACAGAATTGAATTTCTGACGTCATTTTCCATTATTTACTGAAGTAAAATTGCTTTTAAATGTTTTCTTTGTGTTTACTTAGCTGATTTTTGAACACAACAAATCAAACAATATTATCAAAATAAAAAAAATAATAAACTGATTGAAATTCTACGTTTGGTGGTGAATTTTTGTCAGAATTGGATAAGAAGTGAGTTCACGGTCATTTTTTTTGAAAGGTGAGATTTTATGCGAGATGATGGGGGTTGTCTTCTTTTTTGGCACAGTACTGTATATTTTATAGCTGTCTTTATTAAAAAGACGAATGGATAATTGTGCATTCAAAAAATAGAGTCCAATTACTTACACATCTATTAAAAAATGAAATAATAATCAAGACTCTAAAAAGGTTAAAGTGAGATCCACGTTGTTATGTAGTAGGTCAATATCTAGAGCGAAGCTTATAATTTAGGAAACATTATACTGAAATCCGGAAATATAGTGCCACCCATGACTTGTTAATCGGCCTAATGAAAAAAGGGGGTTTTGAGAAAACTGCTGTATTCTCAAATACAATTGTTAACAGCAGCAAATGTATAATAAAGATATGTATTTATATTTATTTTTGTTTTATTACAATAATTATTATTCATTATTATTATTACTTAAATCTTTTATCAATCAGGCGTTTGTTATAGTCCGTTATTTGTCCAGATGGTTAAAATAGAATTCCTGTTTAATATAACTATTGGGCAGCTTTAATTCTCTCAAAATAGAATATAAAAGTATAAAAGTTAATTGTACCAACAATTAATCGTAAAAACATTGCATCTTTACATGTTAACATCATAAAACAAATTTCCCAACTAAACAAAAACGTGTTAAGTTTTGAACTCGTTACAAACTATACACTAGAATGTGTTGAGTAATCCATTAAGAGTCCAATGTGAACTACCCATGCATCATATCAAAAGTGCATAGTCCAAAGAAACATGACAAATTCGAAACAAACAAGGTTTGGACTCTTCGAACTCTTTTATAAAACATGACCATGATTAGGTGCTTTGAACGAATAGCATCCCCTATCTTGCACGCGACACCCGTCGTGGAATCCTTTGACTCTAATCCGGATCAATGTCAATCCGAGAAGAGAACTGGTCCACATCTAGTTGAGATACTCTGATACCATATGGATCAACAAATTCATGATGGCGACCATAAAATATAAGGAGTGACGACTTCATTTGGATGTGTTCGTGATTTAGTAATTTACTCAACAGCAGCAATGCTTTCTTAAGAAAATCCTGATAGATGGAACAGGCACGAGAGTATCGAATCAACTGCGACACGGAAGTTATGGGAAGTTAACAATAGGCAATTTGAAGTCATCACGTTTGTCGTAAATCTTAGGAACAAATTCACCCCTTGGTCTATTTCGAGGAATAAATCTAGGTAAAAAGCAGATTTTTTTTCGAGTGTGTGGTCTCTTTAATTTCTAGTTCGCAGTAATATGTTTGATCGAGATGACCAGCTTAACACAGGATTTTTCAATCACAGTGCATCAATGATAAAGCGAAAAGTAAAACTAAACGATTTCGCTGATTTTTTCTTTGTTACTTCGCATGAGTACCTGGATGAATTCTGCTAGATATGAGTACAAAAACACGTCGGTTAGTACGGGCGCACAATTTGTGACCGTAAAAATTATGTAAATCCGAAAATCCAACATTTTAAGAATATAATTTTTCATTTTATTTATTAGTTCAATCTGTGTGTTCTCTAACGAAGTAAAGCATCTTTTTAGTTTTATATCTTGGATTTCCTTTTAGTTTTTCAAAATACTGATGTACCAATTTCTCAAGACAGTCTTTAAGTTATGACGTAGAATCGTGGTATAAAGGGTGGAAATTGAAACTTTTTAATACTTGTACAAAATTTGAAAGAATCGGATTTGAGGTTTTGAAGCAGATCTTTTGAGTTTTTAACTACCCACATTTTATTTACACCGCTTGTGAAGTTTGTTTTATCACAGCACATTTGAAGGCCTTCCTTGATTGTTGACAATATAATTGTAAGTAATTTAAAAAACAGGCTTGATGGAACGCCTGGGGGAACCCGAAATATATTTTCTTTATATAGACACTTGTGTCGTTTAGGTATCCAGAATAAAGAAGCAAGATCTAACTTGTCTTTTTATGTCAATACCAAACGAAGACATAACCGACGGACTAGGCTTATATGTTGAGTTACTGGATGTGTCTTTGAGTCCAGGCCAAGCTCTTTTTAAAGCAATTAAGGTCGTATACAATGTTATATAATCGGCCCGAGCTACAACAAATTTTTCATGGATAGCGGACAAATCTCTTATGACAGCAGGGTCTTTGTACGCTGATGAAGCGTGAGTGCTTATTGCCGCATGTAATGTTTTATCCAAATCTAAATTAGAGATATAACAGCTTTGATATGTGCACATTCAGAAAGGGTGTCAATCTTTACTTTTCCTCGCTTCTCCAATTGTCAAACACGGAATCTATCAAATGTTTGAAGTTCTGTTTCCAAATATATAATTGGGTATGGCACTCGATATTTATTACATTTTGGTATCATTTATCTTAGTTAATTATTTGTATAAGAACTAAGATTGGTAATTATGTGCCCAGCAGGACTATAGTTGAAGGGGGACGACGAGCATGATCGAGCAGACGAGATGTTTGGATTTCAGATCTTCAATACTGAAATGCTACAAAACCATCTTGTAGTTGAAAGATCTGGATGCATTGGCTAAGTGTTGGTATCAGAATTTAATGGCGTAGATAGATTTATCCGGTTTAAAGTTTTAGCGTGTATTATGCACCATTTTAGAACGGAAGATCGTCAGATTCTAACTCTCAATTTTAGATGCATGCTGATCACAGTGGATCCTTATGGAAACAGAGATCCAGATTATGAACCATTAAAAACGTTGAGAAAGTACGTATGCTATACAAATATTTTAGACTTTAACACTAATTCTAATAGCTTTTTGCGTATTTAATCTGTCAACTCATTTTAATGAAAATTCTTAGTCCAATAATTATATATTTCATAATTACAGAGAAATTCTTGTGGTTTCAGTGATGAATTTTTAAAATAATTAAAATTTTATTTTATTTTAAAGGTTTCGAAAATCTCCTTCGTATGGCGACTCTCCATTATTTGGAGTGACTACAGCTGTCGACTCGGAGGGGATCATTAAAGTTGGAGATCCTGTATACGTCTTACGGCAAATTACTTGATAATGTTAAATTCCCTACATGTTATAGGTAAACAACTAAACATAAAAATAAACAATATTTTAATTATTTTGTTTTCTTTATTACTGTCACGGACGTAACGCATATATAACAATATATTTATCTTTTTAATGGTGAAATGAAAAAAAAAAAAAAAACTTATGTAAACTTATGTCCCAGCTTGCTTTGGACAAGAAAAATAAGCTGTTACTATCCCCCGGCTTTGACTACTGAGTTACACGACGGGTGCCACTAGTGGAGCAGGAGTTGCTTACCCTTCCGGAGCACCTGAACTCACCCTGGTTTTTGTAGGGTTCGTGTTACTCCAGCGATAGTTTTCAGTGTAGCGTTGTGTGTTCTATGTTTGTATTTCATTTCATTTTGTTGGCCATGGTCTTGTCTGTCTTCCGACTTGCGATTTCTGTCTGCCCCTTTGGTATCTTCGCATTCCTTTTCTTAGTGTTAGATGTTTCAAATTGTATATGCTTACTAGCAAGAAGCAATCGATATCAATTAACTCTACTTAAAGTAGTGGATATGATGCCACTGAATTGTCTTTAGAGAAGCAGCAACTGCCTACCGTTCCAGACCACCTGAATTTACCCCTTTTCGGGGGGAGGGGTTTCCTGCATAGTTCGAATGTGTTAAATATGTGTGTTTGTAGGTGCAAGCAAGATGCAAAACTCTCTAGCTATCACATCAATTTTTTTTCTTGCGCGAGACTGTGAGTACACATTGTCAACGCCGAGAAATAGTTGAGTAATTAAGCTAGCATTAAATAACCTGCAAATGTTAGTCGACAGGCCGTTTTGAACAAGTAAGATAATACATAGAGTGTATAATTACAAGTTTATTTTTACTATTAGAATACTGATTCCTTTAGCGGGATAACTTATCTCCAGCACATTCTGTAGCCTGCGAGTTAGAAGAGAGCATGGTTATCTCTTATTTGAAATACGTATAATGCATATGCATACATACAATATTTACGCAACATTGGTAAAGTTGTATTTTGAAATTGTCAATCCATTAAATCTTACCAATTGATCAGGTGATGCTTAAAATGTATCGCACGTAGTAGTTGTAATTCCCGCTGGGTTGGTCTACCTATTGCAATTTGTTTGGATTTGTGTACGGGCTTTAATTGGACCTTTGCTTTCTTTTGCAATGATTCTAGTTTTGCTGGTGAGAGGTTAAAAAACTTCACCATATGCATGCAACATAATAATTCTTGTCATTGTTACGTATAAGAACTCTGAAAGCACAATTTCATTTGGCATTCTTGTTGAAAAAAAGGATATGTGGTCTTTATATTAAACAAACAGTTCCGCTTGGCAAAATGAAAGGTGCCCAAATGTTGATTTTTTTTTTTTTTTTGTTTCATACATAGATAATGGATGTTTTGGATACTATATTTGTCGATGAAAGATCTCTAGATATAGAAGATGCAATTGTTCATTGTTCCAAAAGGATATTCTGATATTTTGTGGCCCAAAAATGGTTTACAAAATTGGGAAATATAGTATTGGGTATTGAGTCAAACTGGGGTTCGAGGACTTTTGTGTTAGCATCCTAACACAGTTTTATTACATATATTATTGTTATTATTATTCTTTTCCCCCACAATTTTGTCCTCATTTTTTTTTCGGAAATCCTTAGAGACTTCATATTTGATATGATCGTAGGTTTGTGTCCCTAGGTGGATAATCATGTTTCCTTGTTCAGACAAGATGTCCACTTTTAAGGGGTCCTAAGGAAATGTGGTCATCCGTTATTTATACAGGGACATCTGCAGCCTGTGTTTCAGAAAAGATTTGACCTCAGGTGTTATGTATGTACAAAACTTTTTGTATACACTATTTCTATTCCAACAAGAGGCCGACATGATGTAATTATAGGTGCTCAAAGGAAGAACTTTATGAATATTTATCTGTACCTTCAAGACAACCAGAGAAAGCTTATAAATATTTTATTTGTTACTTAAGGACTATTTATGGTTCTGTACGAAACCAGTTTTATTCATCAAGAGTCTCGCCTGGTACAAACTTGGCTATTTTAAAAAAATGGAATATTGCTGATAGAGTAAATCTATGGTTTAGACGATTTTTTGCATAATTTATCTTTATTTCAACAAAAGGTCCGCTTGGAGTAATTAAAATCAAATATGGTATCAACCTTGATGTTTGGGTGACTTTTGTGCTAGCATCCTAGCACAGACTCACTAGAATATTTTGGATTGACTGAAAATGTTGTAACAATATGACATAGCAATGCTGAAATAGAGAAGATCTTTGATTTCAGAGTTAATTAAGGTATGTAAGATTTGGTCTCACTTGCATATATTCCATATTAATTTCCCTAAATGTCACCAAAACGCAGGAGACGTCAATTGCAATAATACAAACCTGTGGAAGAATGACTATGGGTATTTACGGTGGATTTATCAATAACACATTCCTGAGCTTGTTATTCCTTTAAAAATATAGACATACAGTATAAACATGAGTACAATACAAGGCTATGTTAATATTGAATTATTAACAAAATGGTTTAAAAATATTCAAAATCTTTGGACAAGGCTGGTAGTGTGTTGAGTCGTTTATTGTGTAGTTCTTGCGATACATATTGTTTACATTCATAGTGAATTTCCCCAGAGTGAACTATTAATTCTTTTTATTTGATTATTGAACATGTACCTGTTCGTCCATTTACCGTTTTCTTCCAGTGCAGGGTATTATAGGGCTCAGTAAAAAAATCTTCTTGATCTTTGGGTTAAACCTTTAATGTTCGATTTAAACTGAAGTTTCAGAAAATATAGTTGGTGTTTCCATGAGTATCAATTTTCCTCTCATGTAGTTTTTAAACATTTTAATTGTAAAGAGTCACAACTCATGTACAAAGATGTAAAAAGAACCCCTAAAACAAGTTGATAAATCCAAAAATATTGAAATGTAAATTTTTAACCTCTAGCTGTAAATGACGTACGAAGAATAAAAAGAGAAACAGCAATCTACCAAACCTAGCTTAAACGGAAAACGACTAATGGTAAATCAAATCAAACTACAATATAAAGATTTTAAAAAGTAGATGAGGCGTGACTGTTCGTTATTTAAATAAAACTTTGACAGGTCCTCTTACGATCTTCAATACTGAACCGGAAACCATACCATAACGGAAGATGTAAAAGGCATCCAAAATGCAAAAATGTGAATCTATTCATAAAACTCGACAAACGACCTAATTTAAAGAAAACAATTATGAAGTAGTACCCATAAATGACTATTCACACAACCACTGGATTACAGGTTCCTGTCTTTGGCAAGGCATCTTAAGTACGTGTCGGGGTTTAACCAGGTTGATATGTACACTACGGACTCCTGTCTTTTAAAACACATAATGTGAGGGGGTTAAAATGTGTCTACAGACGTTAATCTCCTCTTAACCTTTGTCACAGCATGATAAACAATAATAAAAGAAACAATAAAGGTGAACTACACACGTTTTCAATCATGAAACGCATACAATAACAAATATATAACAAAACATAAAAATGATGATACGACCTCGAAAAACTACTTGTTTAAAATCATGGCAATTCCTAAAAACATATTTTCTAAACGTAAAATGTATTGTTAATGTAAGTATATTAAAACAAAGGCTTTGCCCAATGCTTAAATAAAAAAATTTGAATTTTGTTGATACAAGGATGCGGGAAATGTTGTCGATAGTCAATTATTACAAATTTTCCGGCAAAATAAGTGATTTGACCTGATTTTAGTTAACAACGGCGAATTGTGACATCCTGTGTGACTTACTATACTGCATTATTATCAATGACAAATTAATTCATTTCTCTAAATTTTAATATTTCACTTTAAATTTATGAAATAGTTATAAAGATACTTTTTGGTTGAAATGGGATCTAACCACTCAAACTTCTTTATCGACTTAAGGTTATTAATGATGAATTTTGAATTCAGTCGAGCTTTACAATAACAATTTACATGCCACAACTAAATATTGCCTTATTTGGAAACAACTCGCCTTAATCATTGATCAGACAATAAAAGAACCAAACAAAAATGCAGTCTTTTTGATAAATCCTGAACAATATAAATCCGACCTTTAAAATCAATGTTAAAATATCCTTTCTAAGTGTTGTTAAAGTGTTCGTGGTGCGACACTGTGTAGTACGCAGAAATATAGCGTCCGAGTGATGGCATTTAATTTACTGTGTATAACGTTAATAACTTTCAGCCCCCCTTCCTCGAAGAAATGTAACATTAGCTATAAATTTGTTTCCCATTTCATCAGGTGAAACAATATCTTATTGTCAATGATTTTGGAATATTTTTTTGTACAGTCGTCGGTTCTTCTTTGAGGGATGAAATTAGTGGTCTACAAGGTTATTTTATCCTAAATTAGCCTTTTACTAACAATAATGCATGAAAATTTTGTTTAATTAATACCTAAATCAAATAATAAAATCCAGTGGGAGAAAATGAAACAAAATAAGAGACTGGATGTTAAAAAATTTAAAAAATGACAGTATTATGTTAATGTCGAAGTTAGTTGAAAAGTTAATTTAATACAAACCTGTGGACTTATCGCTGCTGGCATGAACAGAAGATTCATCATCACCGTTTCCAGCGCCTGTTATCCCTTTAAATAATTAGACAGTAAACGTAATGAGCAAGTAGATAAAACGGCAGCACTATCACATACAATGGTTAATGACGACATTGACCATTCCCATACAGTTGATTTTCTAATGAACTAATAGAACACTATTATTTGTATAGATTTGTAGAATTCACAAACTGAATTACCTTATCACACGTGTTGTGAGTTGGGTATGTTCTTTCTGTATGTTTCAAGTGGCATTGTGTAGCAGGCTGGCTGTGGTGACCCGACTGCAGGTAAGTTTAAATTTACTACCTATATATAGCTAGATGATTTAGCATCTTCGAGGGCGACCGCGGTAAAGATATACGCCGTTCGTTTTCTTCAGTCTGCAGGAAGAACACTTGCTAAAGGGACATTTCTTAGTTAAAGTGGGATGAATAAATACTCGAGCTCCCCTTCACAAAGCTTGTGCCGATGATAGAATAGGCATTAGGTATATCTCCATCCTGGAGGTACTTGTCCTCTGAAAAGGAAGTCCCTGGATGTTGGGGATGTGTAAATTTACAATCGGTACGAAGAGAGATGTTAAAGACATCCTGTGTTTAAGGAAATGTCTAGTTATTATCACGTTTAAGACCCCTTGTACATGTATCAGCTTAATCTGAGTGATCAGGCAAAATTCAACCCCTAACATACTCGTGATTTTCCCAAGGCAAGTCTTTAATTTTATCCATTACAGGTCCCCTGATCAGGTCAACTGGTTACAGACTAAACATCTATCTATGGTTTGTGAACTTGTTCCCGTCCCGAATATGGTTGAAATTTTGCCCGCTAGACGTTAAGCAGCAATTAATCAATCAATCAATAGATTACTATGTCAACCAGATACTTTTCACCGATGAAATTTTCTTCTTGAAAATTCTACCACTGAATATTGTTTCTCTTAATCATGGGACCGAAATATTGGTACAGCCATCTCATAATTTTTTGTCACTTCTACGAGAAAAAGCTTGGGGACGAGACATTAGAATGCTTTTTCCGCGGCGGCGCCGTCAACAAGGTATTATACAGTTGCTCAAATAAAGGTACAGCGTAAATAAACACTTAGTTGATGACTCCACCCCATCAGTGATGCGTGAAATAACACTATAAGTTGTTCGCAAGCACAGTTTTTGCAGTCCCAACCATTTGATATTTGGTATGGAGTTGCGTCTATTACATTACATCCCCATTCCACACCCAATTGAAGGCCCCCGCCCTCCTCAATGATGCATGAGCGATAACTATAAGTTTTTCACGACTGGTTTCTGCGGCCCTGACCCTTAATATTTGGTATGGAGTTGTGTCTGTATAAGTAACTATGATTCCATACCGGTTTAATGGCCCTGCCAAATTCTCGGTTTTACATGCGCGATCACATTGATTTTATTCTTAAACCGTTCGCCCTGCCTAACCAAGTGGTCATAGACACTTGTTTTATACTATTGGTTAACTTGCAGGTAAAAGTTTTGTCTAAATTAAACAATTTTGTCAGATAAAAGTCAATATTTTATACTGAAAAAAGCAGGGTGAGCAGATTACGGGGAATCGCATAAAATTTTAATTTATAAACT
>JAULBM010341253.1:0-12571 GCA_032357055.1 Geukensia granosissima
ATTTCCACTAATGTCCAAGAAAAATCATTCATTTTCAAATTCCTCCAGGCCCCCCCCCAGAAAATCAAATGGTCATCCCCTTACTGTCAGAGCGGCTCACATTGGAAATCGTCTTTTTATAATTTTGAAGATTTTAAAATAGGATGTAAGTGGCATATTTTCACTGAAAATATATCCAGGTATGTCATCATTTTTAGTCCAAAATATTTTCTTATTCCTAATAAGAATATTTACTTTTTGTGAAAGAGTGATTTGAATGAGAACGATTTCTATAGTAAATTTTTGGTGCATTAAAAATCAAATTTACTTAATAAAAATTGTAAAACCATATATTTGGTGTTTAACTGTGAATTATATTTATCTGATCATAAAACAACCAAATATTTGAACTTGTAGCCTGAAATGGGCTATAGATAGCTAATTTAAGAAAACCTGCCAAAGTGAGTTATCTCCCTTCCCCATGCAATTTTCAATAGACAAAGCAGCTAACCCAGATTTGAAGAAACCATTGAATAAATTTTCATAACTATTGATAATTTATCAACACTAAGTGACACTGATAATTTTATTAAGCATGGGTCAATCTAAAACAGATTGAAATATGATAAAATTGGAAAAAGCCGAATTTCTGAAGTGAACTGCACCGACAGTATTAAGGTTTGACACTTTGGAGACAGTAGAAGAATGCGAGGTTGAGTTAAGGAAAAAATTCATTCAAGTGACTAAAACAGCCTTGAAAACAATCATTTTAAGCGTTTTAATTGCTTGCATGACTACATAAATGCCTGCCACAGGGGAGATCATCCATCCGAACACATTTGGCTTTTTCGAAGGTCTATAATGCTCCAACTGTTCATGACAATATGAAATGTTGATGCACTTTGGATGTACAGAAAGAATTTACAAGACAAAGTATAGTAGCCAATCTTTGGTGTAGCAATGCTATTTTAGACACATGAATTCATAGTCTAATATCACACTGAGTACCCCGATTTGTAACAATTTGTGTTTGGTTAGAGATGTTGACCAGACAAAAAAATCCAAATCCAAGTACTATTTCCTGGTTGTTTGATGAGTTTTGACACTCTCTACATTTATCGTAAGCTTTGCTTTGGTTTTATTAATATAGAAAAAAAGAAAGCTGCAATATCTCAGTAGCTCATAAAATCTTACAGGAACTTGCATTATATAGGAAATAAGTTTTATAAGACCTTCGGACCGACGGACCATGTTTGGCTAGGGTCCGACAACAGCTTATATATTGTCGGACCAAATGTCCGACAGTATATTTTAGTTGAAGGGTCCGTCAAATGTTTACTTCTTGCCTTTCATCTCAGATTTTTGATGTAAAAAATAAATGTTATCGCAACTGGTCCTTAAGTCATAAAACGATACAGTTGAAATTCGCAGCCACAACCGGAAACCAGTTGTAATATTGTTTTAGGTTTTCTTCCTCCATTGATTTTATCAATTTTATCATATTTCAAGCTGTTTTTGATTGACCCATGCCAAATAAAAATACCAGTCTTACTTAGTTGTTGATAAATTATCAATAGTTGGGCAAATTTTTTTCAATGGTTTCTTCAAATCTGGGTAAATTGCATTGTCTTTGGAATTTTGCATGGAGAAGGGGGATAACTCACTTTGGCGGGTTCTCATTAACAAGCTATTAAAAGTACCTTTCAGGTCACAAGTAAATAATTCGAGGATGGCAAAACTGGGTCTGCCAAAAGTTTTGTAGGACTGGCAGAACTCGCTTGTCAGACCCAATGTCTGACAGACAAAAAAAAATTTCAGCAACTCTGCATTTAGTAAATGTTTTCAACACGGACAGTTTATAGAGGGATTGTATAAGCTTGATTTCATGCTAATATATCGAGAATTGTAATAAATTTGATACATGATTATGAAATATTATACCCCTCGCCAACAAAGTTGGGAGGGTACATGTATATAGGTTTCACCCTGTCCCTCCATCTGTCCATCTGTCTGAAATACCTTGTGGCAACTCCTCCTGAACTACTCGCAGGATTGTCATAAAATTCGGTGATTTTTTTACATTGTAAAATGCTGATGTGTGTGTGGTAAGGAAATTTATTTTGGACAATTTTTTGGCAGATATGGATTTTTAGCCTTTGTCGGTTTTCCAGAATATATGGGCGAATGCATTGTTGGCAACTCCTTCTGAACCATTCACAGGATTGTCAAAATATTTGGTGGATTTTTGTACCCTCCTCCAAACGAAGTTTTGGCCTATATATGTCTCACCCTGTCCATCAGTCTGTCAGTCTATCTGTCCAAAATTAATTTTCTGCAACTCCCCCTTAACGTTTTGCAGAATTTTGATAAAACTGGTGGATTGTAAGATTACGTAATGGAGATTTGCATATGATGAGGAATTTAATTTTTGACAATTTTGTGGAAGATATGGATGTTGGGACTTACCCCTATTTGGGTCAATGTGTTGTTCATAACTCTCCTAAACCACATGCAGGATTTTGATAAAACTTGGTGGATTGTTAGTTGGTCCCTTGGTTCCTTCTGTGGACAGGTGACATGGGTGAACCATGAAACAAGTAGATAAACTAAAATAGGTTGTCACAGTTGTTATATTTCTTTTTGTAAAGGCTTAGGTGTTTTATGGTGTTAAAATTTTATAAAAATCATCATATTCATTAACTCCCTTCTCCTGGATTGCTGTCATTGCATACATATTATCCAATTCTTGATAATAACAGGGACATATATTTTGTTATATACATCCCTGATAATAATTACTATTTATATTTTGTTCTATGTAACTTGTGTGTTACTATAAATCTTTATACAGTGTCTCTGTAGTATACATGTATATCAATCATGATTGTTGTATGTGCTTTTTTACCGCCTCAGTGGTGTAAAGGTTAGCATGCTTACTTCGAGTGTGGGAGGCCATTGGTTCGATCCCAAGGCCTGGTCAAACAAATGACATTAAAATGAGATATCTGTATTGTATTTTAGGTCTCACTATACGGTCCAACGTTTTCCGTTGAACTCAATGTTATAAAAGCAATGTTTGAACTCAGTTTTATAAAAGCAATGTTCAAGGACTTATCAGTAAAATCAGTTGCAAAAATATGGTCATGAGGGTTGACTTTTTTCACAAAATCTGTCTGATTGAAGTGTCAAAATCCATATTTTCATCATATGAATATTTTTGGTTAAAAGTAACTTTCCATGCCGGTTTACTGATATTAGTAGACAAAATTCCTACACCAAGAACACTTTTGCTATAAATTTTCAATAACCACTTATATTTAACTCTTGAATAACATACCAACTTTACATTTAAAGAGGTACATAACTTTCTTTTAAATACATAACACCCTGCCAGAGCATTTCTTATGTTTTGAAGGAACTATTGTGTCCAGAGGCCATTCCAGGTAAACTGTATAGTTAGACCTTAAGAATTTTGCTTTCTTGAAATATCTTGAAATTTGGATATTTCTGTATTCTGTAGGTCATGTAGGTTGTGTTCATTAAAACAATACCTCATTTCTTAGTTTTCGTTGCATAATAAAATAGTTATGCATATATATATATATATATATATACAATTGCCACAGCAATCCATAAATTTTGACGTAAAGCAATAAAACAAAAGTTACAGAAAAAATCCATGTCCAGAATAACACCCTACCAGAGCATTTCTTCTGTTTTGAAGGAACCATCCTGTCGAGAGTAATTCCAGTTAAAATGTATAGTGAGACCTTTAAGCTTTGAGGACACATTAGTAAATCATAGATTTTACTGTTGCAAATTGAAATTTACTGGCAACAGGTAGCAGAGCCAGGTAACAGATATTTGCCACAGTTAAATCAAGATTTATGTCCAAAAAGCTTTAAACAAAATATAGTTATCTCCATTGTAATGCAAGTGTCATTGAAAACCTTTGATTTATATAAATAACCTAGTAAAAAAGAAATTCTTTGAAACGTTTTTCGCAGATAAATGTCATAGAAACAACAAGGCATCACTTGAATGCTTCCATTGTGAAATTTGAACTACAGACATTTATAGACTTCACATATCCTTCAAATATGGATAAAATTATGGTAAATGTAGTTTTTGCGTTAGACATGTAACATATTAAGTGTTTTTATTGCATTTGACAAGCAATAAATCTATTGTTCCAACATGGCGGCTTTTAATACAAGTTCATCTTAGTTGTGGTGAATTTTACATAGAATGCTAGCCAATCAAATAAGGTGTTATAAAATATTGCATTTGAATTGGTATTTGCTGCTTCTCTTATTAGCATACAGCATTTAGGAGTAAGAGCAAAGACTGGTAGGCCCAGAGTCAGAATAATGTGGCATGTCTTCCTGCAGACTGTTGCTTTCTTGAGCTAGCACATTAAAAATCTGGCTCAGCATGTCAGTCTAGTACAAAGCAGTATTCATTCATCGTCACTCATCATTAATATGCTCTCATCCTGAATATGCATGAACTTGCCCCTGGATGTTAAGCACCATCCAATCAATCAATGTACAGTAAGTAAATGTGCTTTTCCTTCCGTGGGACCAAATTGTTCATAAATAAAGAATTTGAATTTGAATTTTGTTGGATTACACAATGGAGATGTGCATGTGGTTGGGAATTAAATTTTGGACAGTTTTTTTAATAAGAAATGGATGTTTGGACTTCCTCATTTTTCACCCCTATATTGGGCAATGGCCCTGTCTGCAACCCCTCCTAATCAACTTGATGGATTTTAATAGAATTTAGTGGTTTGTTAGATTACATAATGGAGATGTGCATGTGGTGAGGAATTTCAACAATTATTGTGGAAGATATGGACATTTGGACTTAGTGGTTTTTCACCCCTGTATGGGTCAATGTGTTGTCCACAACTCCTAATTGATAAAATTTTGTGGATTACAAGATTACAAAATGGAGATGTGCATATGTTGAGGAATTTAATTTCCAACAATTTTCACAGAAGATTTGGATGTTTAGACTTAGTTGTTTTTCACCCCTCTATGGGTTAATGTGTTATCTGTAACTCATCCTGAATAACATGCAGGATTTTGATAAAACTTGGTGGATTGTTAGATTACCTAATGCAGATGTGCATGTGGTCAGGATAATGTTGACAATTTTTGTGGAGGATATGGAAGTCGTTGGGCAATGCATTGTCCTAAACTCCGCCTAAACAACTCACTTGATGTTGATAAAACTTGTTGATGAATTCTTAGATTACATAATCATGATAATGGAGATGTGCATATGGTGAGAGATTTGATTTTCAACAATTTTTATGAGGAAGAAGATATGAATTGGACTTAGTTGAAGGGTTAACAATTCCTCCTAAAAGACTCTCGGGATTTTTATAAAATTTTGTGAAGTGACAGATGATATAAATTTTATATAGTAATAAGGGTGTTATAGACAGGGAGCTCTGCTCACAGTATGAATGCTAATTTTAAGGGGATTATGTTATCTACTACAAAAACAGCTTCTAGTTCAAATAAGCCCTTTATCTTCATAGATTCTCATGAAAGTTGAACTGCTTATTATAACAATCTTATCTTCATTATATAATTTATTTCATTAAAATTGGTTGAGAAATAGAGAAGTTTTTAGAATATTTGTCGACCATATTTTCTTTGAAATCAGCCTCAAATTGCCTTGAAATATTTCTTTTATTTTTGTTCATCATCTGAAAAGTGTCAGAGTTAGGATAAAAATCCCAAAATAAAACTACATGTAAGAATTATTCAAGGTTTTAACAAGATTAATATTTTAATAAATTGGTCAAAAATTTTAAACGTTTGAAACTTGATCTGATAATTTTTCTACACATTTTAGATTATTACAATTGTGAGTTACTTGTCTCTCCTATATATGTCCCTGCTTTCACAGATAGATGATTTTATGATTTAGTTTTTGACAACTTGTTCTCATCCTGAATATGCATGAACTATTAGCCACTGGATGTTAACAAATAATCAATCAATCAATGTATTCCTTAAAAAGATTGAATGAAAATTAGGGGTAAAGAGTTCAAAAATCAGATAACTATCTTAAAACATGAGAAGTCACCTTCCTTAATCGACTTTCAGTATATGTTAGGGAGACTGATTAACATCTGAACAAGCAGTTGCTGAGAATTCATAATTAAGAGGTCTGCACATGGCCTTCAACAGGTGTGGAATCCCCACTCCTTGTGATTCTACATATGGCCTTCAACAGGGGTAGAATCCCAATCTTTGTGCATCTGCACATGACCTTCAACAGGTGTGGAATCCCACTCCTTGTGCCTCTGCACATGACATTTAATAGGAGAGAAATTCCAATCCTTGTGACTCTGCACATGCCCTTCTACAGGGGTGGAATTCCAATCTATGTCACTCTGCACATTGCTGTCAACAAGGATGGAATCCAACTCTTTGTGACAAGACCAAAATCACCATCAAGAGTGTTTATTAAATGTGGGGCCCTAAACTGAAATCTAATATAAAAATAGGATTTTTGCACGATTGTCCATGAGACAGCCATCCACCAAATAAAGGTCGAATTGAAACTTCTACAGGTCCCATAACCGCCTTCAATATTGAACCAGAGTCCACACTGTAATGGAAGCTTTAAAAGGCCCTGAATTACATGTTCAAAACATGAAACTATTCATAAAACACAATTGACCTAATCTATTGAAAAAATGGTAAACAAATAACAATAATTAATAATTTAATAAACAACAACAACCACTGGACTACAGGTTCTTGACTTGAGACAGACACATAAGTATGTTGTGGGGTAAAACCCACCGGTGAGTGCTCAACCCTTGTATTCAAGTATTGAATCTTCACCAGAAAACAATGTACATGTTTAAGATGCCATTAGTGATTTTGAAAGTTTTTGAATCGCCAAATGTATGCTGGTAATCTATGTGCATGTACGTGTGAGTATACAGAATTGGCTTAGAGTTTTATGCATAAATGTAAACAGACCAGCATACTATTTAACATAATCATTATAGGCATATATAGAATTATCAGTGCTGTCTGTATAAATGAACACAAGTGTCCATCAAGTGATGGTTAACCCAGAGGATAAAATTAATTGATTTATAACTAGTGTTGTAGGCTTTTTATTTTTTACACGTCCTTTTATAGATATTTGCTTCGTGGTTAGCTGATGTTTTTGTTATCCTAATACACAAGGGTCAGTTTGTCACGAAAATAAAACAAGCAGCAAAATGAAGGACTTTCTTCTGCTGCTTAGTATACGTTTATATACTTTGAATAACTGGGGAGTGCAGAAGGTCGTGGGTTCCATCCCCAGCAAGATCAAACCAAAGACATTTATATTGGTATTTGTTGCTTCTCCGCTAAGCATGCAGCATTAAGGAGTAAGAGCAAAGACTGGTCGACCCAGAGTCAGAATAATGTGTCTGGGTAAATTGGCATGTCTTCCTGCTGACTGTTGCTTTCATGAGCTAGCAAGTTAAAAATCCGGCTCAGCGTGTCGGCCTAGTACAAAGCAGGGGTCATCATCATCATTTATTAATATGCTCTCGTCCTGAATATGCATGAAATATTTGCCACTGGACGTTAAGCATTAATTGATCAATCAATCAAATAATTGGGCATGGAAAAGGTGACCCTTGAACACATCATGCTGCCTAATTGAGGAAAGCTTTAAGACAACTGACTATTTATCTTTATCCTGCAATTAAGCTTTGTATTATACAAAAACGAGTGTACAAATATGGCAAAGTGGTATTCATATAGTAGCTCAATATAGTCTCCTGCTATCCCAAAACATTATGAGCGAGCCAAAATTAAATTCAGAAACCAGCTGACTGGTGTCTTCAAATACGTCCTCATTCTTAAGATATTTTCTGGCAGTGTATGGTATATATCTATGCAAAGTTGCTACTTCATCATGACTTAAAAAACTGGCATTTAAAATATTGTATGTAGCATTTCAGAGTCAATTTAATATTTTAATTTTTTTGTAGTTACAGGTTCCATGTTTGACCAAAACTATCACAGAATCTTTCTCATCACCATGGCAACCATTTCTTCAAGTTCGAACATGTACAGACCAACCAAAAGTTGTTAATGAACAAAAAAGAATGCTAAAGTGGGTTGCCAATAGAGATTTCAATAATCGTAAATTAGTGAAACAGTATGGTTCACAAAGGCAGCGATTGCTTTCTATAAAAAAGAGCAAAATTCTTCCCCCAGAACTACAGGTAGATAGTATTATATATACAAAATAGGAAATGTTTTATTAAACAAAGCTCATACACACGAACATTTTTGTCAAGATTATGAGGTGGTACATGAAAGAAAAAAGTATATATCACAATGCAATGAGTGGCACTGATGAAAAAAAACTTTGCATATAGTGAGGGCTATTCCAGTAAAAATTCCCTTGAGGGGAGGGGGGTGGAAAGCCACTTATTTTTTTATCCCCCACCTATGTAATAGATTAAAAATATATATAATAATATATAAGAATGTACCTATAGAAATAAAAATAATTGGCTACTGGAATAGCCCAAATTAAATTGAAATAATTCATGAGATTGGGAAGCTAGATTCAAAATTTTTGAAAGTTTAAAGATTTATGACCATTTCAAATGTCAAAAAATAACATCGATTACTTCATAATTGAACTTGAAGGGAAAAGTCACGGAGGGTGTGAATTTACAAAAAAAAAAACCTGTGAATTTGACACGTTATATAAATCGATAGTATGCTTTCTAACTAAAAGTGTCAAAGTAAGGGGAGGGGAATTCCAATTTCATATAATATGGAAATTAAAAATTCTATTTTTAATCCAATTTTGATGAGGTTTTATCCCAATGATTCCTCATGAAAAATGCAACAAAAGTTACTCCAAGCATTTTTGTAGCGTTTACCGATTTTTGTATGAAAGGGGTTATAGGATAAAAAAATATGCAATTTTTCAGGGGATGAGATATTTTTATTTTTCATTCGATTTTGATGGGATTTTTTTTTGTTTTATTTGATTCCTCTCAATGAGAGTTTTCAGTAGTAGTCGACTGATTTTCTCTATCTCTTACCGTTTTTTAGCTATAAGTGGTCATGATGGGGTCAGAAATTCAATTTCGAATATTATGGAAAAAGTTTATTTTTCATCTAATTTTGATAGGGTTTTCTCCAAATTATTCCTTATGAAAACTTTAATAAGGTGACACCAGTCATATAACGGTATCCAGCACATAATTGTGTCAACATGCTGTGGTCTTATCATGCTGCACGTGCGGAGCACCTCAATTTCTTCTAGCTTGCAGTGTTGTCAGTAGGTTTTTGAATAGTAGGAAATTTCATTGGTGTAGGTGGAAAGGAATTTATAGGCCGGAAGTGTTGGGGCAACCTAAACATCCATCTTCTGGAGGAAAATCGCACAAAATTGATCTGAACTGGTATATTTTTTGTTGTCAAATGATATAGCCAGAAAAATAATGATATGAGCTGTCAAAATTTGCCAGCTTCCGGCTCTGTATGAAACACTGGAGTGTCTAACATGTCTAATGAAGGTAAATCCAGAAAAGCGCATTACATGCAGTTCAATTTGGCTTTTGAATGCTGATGATAAATGTATTTAAGATATAGATAATGTCTTTTTGGCATATATTCCATATTGTTTCTTTTAAACATTCACCACCTATAGCCTTCCTTTTTTATTACAATAAAATACCTGCATTTATGTATTATCCACATGTTTCATTTTTATGCTTTAATATTTTTTCAGGAAATAGCTGCCGCAGAATTGCATGCTTTACCTGCACGAAGTTCTATAACACGAACATATCCACGATGTGTTTTAACAGCCAAGGCAAGAGGAAGATTAAGGAGATGGCGTCTGAGTAGAATTCAGTGGCGATTGTTTGCAGACTATAATCAACTGTCCGGTGTAACAAGAGCTCGGTGGTGATTCTATTGTACATAAGTTTTGTGATGGATTTTACGAAACTATTCTTGACATAGAATAGACGAAAAAGATATATGTAGAGAGTTAAAATTGAAGTTTGTTTTGATTTTTCAGTTTGAATCAAGAACATATTTCCTTTGTTATCAAAGTGAAAAAACTGCAGAATCTTCTGTAAAATTTGTTATAATATGTTTATTTAAATGAAGTACATGTTTGCCATCTTATGTAGTTTTCATTTTACAAAACAATGTCCAGTATTTTATTTTTTACATTTCAGAAAAAAACACATTGCCAGCACAAGGGCATGGAATAGTTCCAAAATGACCTTAAAAAATTGCCTTTGAAAATGATAGAAAACATCACCTGGACCAGAAAAAAAAATTTTGTCACAAATATATTAATGTGTAATAGGAATCATCTAGCCATCTGTTTAAATGATTCTGACAACTGTTTAACAAAAGGTTGTAAGAGTTATGGGTGATTGTTTCTTGCATGTTATACAGGACTTATGGAGTAGTAAGTCTAGCTACTTTTTATGAAACGTTTGCCTTACCAGTACAGACCTGTGACAGAACTGACTTGTCACAACTGGATATTTGAAATTTTTCAGCTGGGTTTTTGGTCAGACAACTGGAGATTTTTTATTGACGTATTTTTTCAATGATTTTTAGAGCTCATTGGATTTTTACAGTATATATTTGTTTGTTGTTTTTTTTTCGATAGTCTCTGGATTTTTCCTTGTCTCTATCCAAAAACGGCGATCCGAAATTTTATTTTGTAGAAATTTTGAAAGAACGGAAGATTTTGATTTTTATCAGAAGGGACGGAAGGGGGGCTCAAATTCGGGAGATTTTATCTTCCGTCGGAAGAATCACAGGTCTGCCAAAACATACAAAGTCTGAGATCTAAATATAGTAAAAGTAGTACTCAAATCCCCCCAAAAAAATAGAAATAGGAATATCGTTAGAGTAAACCTATTGGAAATATTCTGAATACTGTAGTCACCTGTGTTTGACATTACATCTGATTTCCACCAGCAAGGTTATGATAAAGAACACAATTCCTGCTATTGCCATAGCAACCAGATTCCAGCCAATCACTTTAAAGTCAAACGGCCAAATGTAAGGGTCATCTCCAAACCTTCCCAACATTTCGGACATTATTTCATTAAAGATTAATTCCACCATGCCTCCAACCAAACAATATGGTGGAAATATTTTGAAGACATGCTTCAGTACCTCATAAGCATCTTGTACACTCTACAAAACATGCGAAAATAGAAAACATTTTTTGTTTAAAGTGCACAATGTAAAACAAAAATACAATCTTAAAATTGATGGTGTAAATAGATAAGCATTTGGTTCAGCAGGAACAATTGATAATGACTATTAATACTTTGATCTGACAACCTTTTTTTCTTTAATCCAGACAAAGGAGAAGGGCAAAAAAAAAACAAGGCAGTAATTTTGCCCTTAAAATGAAGTATGTCGGCTTATTTCAATATGTTACTTTTTACTTTTTTCTAAGTGTTTTTATCTGAAATCAATTTCCCTTAAAACGAACCAATAGACCCTTTTACTAATGCTGCGTTCCTGCTTTTGACGCTTGCGTGGAAGCATCTTCCGGGTGTACGAAAGTCGACAACTCAATAGTTCTGACGTCATATTTGATTGTCCGCCGACATCATTTTTCCGGGAAAATATGTTATTTTCCAACCAAAGTCTTAGGAACGCAGTTACAGTAAAAGTGTCTATTTACCACTTTTATTCCAGAAAAATAAAAGATTTTCTTGAAAATGGCCTTTTTCATGTATTTTTCACATATATTGGGTTCAAGAAAACGTGGGTTGCATCTCTTGATAAAAATCATTCATGATAAAAAATTACATTAAGATATGGTGATCACCTAATCAAAAAGTTTGTTTTTGTTGCAGTATTCTTCACAATTCATAGTGGACAATAATGACCCACATTTGGTCAATAGACAGTTTAGTTACTCAAAAGCTGAATGGTCACACCACAGTGAGGTCATCACTGATGTCATGAAGAAAATGTGTCTATTTTCTGTTAATTGGATATCATGTACTAAAAAATTTAACCTTGTATAATCCAATTTTGCGTGGAATTTTAATTTTAAATTTTTTTATTTTCAAATTTACAAGTACTCAGGTTTAGTTTTGGCAAGTTTCACTATTAGTCCAATTACAAAATTTAAAAAAATATATCACCCCAAAAAATTGGCCTCTCAAGGTTTTTACTGTATTTTCTATCACTAAATTTTTTATTTTATTTACCTGTATACTGGAGAAGAACTGTAACATGAGAATGACAGCCATACACACAAATCCCAGGAATATATTCAGACAAAACATCATCATGTAAGATGTGGTAGAGTCTTTAAATAACTTCACAGTCATATACATCTGTGGTATTGTGGCCCAGCTGTAAAATACATACATTTGTATATTGACCATTTCACTGAAACAAGTGTGGACACTATAATGTCTTGCATGTAAACAGCTTTAACCACATAAATATATTGGCACAACAGAGGTGCTTCGCAAGCACATAATACGACCGCAGCACGTTGAAATGTGAAAGGTGAACAAAAGATCTTTTGA
>JAULBM010341264.1:0-22600 GCA_032357055.1 Geukensia granosissima
GGGGCACAACTACCTATCAAGGTCTACTACCATGCAAACTTTCAAGTTGATCCGACTTACGGTCTCTGAGAAATGTGCCGGACAAAAAAAGTGTTACGCTGATGACGCAAGACGACTAAAGTGATACCTATATGTCGCCACACACTTTGTGTGCAGGCGACACAAAAAGTACTTTCAGACAAGAATATTTTTCCCATTGAGGAAGTTAGGCTGAGGAAGCCATCTTGGTTAGCAGGTGGGTTCATTGGATTAATTCTGAATGAGACTTCCCTGTGACATTACTCCAAAGTATGTTTCCAATTGAACAAGTAGTTCAAGAGCAGGAGAATTATCCTATGATAAAATAAGTTCGGCAGAGGGGGCCATCTAGGTAAGTTGACCAAATACAATTCTGAAAGAAGATAACCTAAGGACTATTCCACCAAAGTTCCAATTGAGCAAGTTATTCTAGATAAGAAGATTTTTCAATGAATTTTCCATAGGGTCCAATCATAAACAAAGTTTGGCTGAGGTGACAATCTTGGTTGGCAGGTGGTGTCATTGGATACCATTCTGATAAGGACCCACCTAAGGACCATTCAACCAAAGTTTGGTTCCAATTAAACAAGTAGTTCTAGACAAGAAAACTTTTTAATGAATTTCCCAAAGGGTCCTATGTTAAACTAAGTTCGGCTGAGGTGGCCATCTTTGTTGGCAGGTGGGGGACCGGTCATCAGATATAAATCTTTAAGAAGATCACCTAAGAACAATTCAACCAAAGTTAGGCATGAACTGGCTTGACAATTTTGGAGGAGAAGATTTTTTTAGAAACCATCCCTTTTGTATTTTTAGTAAGGACAGCCATATTAATTAGCTGATTGGGACACCAGATATAATTCTAAAAGTTGGCCATCCAAGGACCTTTACAACAAAGATTGGTTCAGACTGGCTCAGTGGTTTCAGAGAAGATTAAAATGTAAATTGTAGAGATGACAGACAATGGACGAGGGATGCCAAATGATGACAAAGGCTCATGTGGCCAGGTGAGCTAAAAACACTGAAAATGGACTCAAAAAGCTATCACAGTTTATTCTAAAATGTCTTACAAATACATGTATATTACAATAACAAATGACACAACAATAAAAATCTCAGTCTAACATGGAATGTATACCACAACAAAGATATTCATCTGTTTATCAACCCTAACTGTTTTGTCAATTATGTCACTGATATGTTTAAACCTGACATCTTCAGATATTTACTTTTGCTCAAAGAAAGCATACCATTTACCATACATTTTTTTTTGTTCTAAATTGCATATAATATGCTGTACCTTTTTGGGGTTTAAAAGTGTTCAACAAATATTATGTGAAATAATAATACAAGTAAATAGTATCTTTATTAATAAAAATTTTTTAACAAATTTTGTAAGAAACTGGTCTGTTATAAGTCTCCTTCATCAAATGATGTTAAACAGAACAAAACACTCTTGCATACTTTTTCAGGGACGGATCCAGGGCGGCCTGGGCCCAACCTTGAAAAATCAAAAATGATTTTTTTGCACTTGTTTTGCAAGCAGGCCAGTATGTATTTGCAGGTCCTCCTTTCCAAAAGTCAGATCCACTTATGTAGGAGAATGTGTTGGCAAGTTGACCCCCCTTTTTTCCACAAGTCTGGATCTGCCTCTATTTTTGCCCATGGAATATACATTACATATACATATCACAACTGTTACATAGTTACTGAATAAATTATAATACTGAATTTTTAGCTAAACCCATTGTATCACTAAAATATATTCAACTAACTACGGGCAACCTGTAGATTTTTGTAATTTATATCTTAGGATGCCTACTGCCTTAGCACTAATGGAAATTTCGAAAAAATGGATACAAAATTAGAATATGGGTGTTCTTTGAACAGTTGATGCAATTTTTTAAAATCAGTTTAAGCCCTGCAAATTAATTGTGTTCCTGGGCCTACTTTTCCTACTTTCACAGATTTATGTCTTTTTTCAAGACCCTGTCCACACTACAAAAATAAATCCAAGTTAACAGAGGTTAATGTGGATTAAGTCACATTGCATTCACACTAGGTTTACTTAAACCTGGATTAACTCAATCAAAATTAAGTTATTCCGGCTCAAACTCTAGTTTGAATGCTAAAACAGATGAACGAAGTCATAATTATTATTGTTACATATTGTCTTTACATTTCTATATTTCAATATTTATCCTAATGAAGTTAAGCCTCAACACCATGCAACAGATAACATTATAATGGCTTAAATTGATCCAGATTAAGTTTATCTGGATTAAGAAAAGTTTAGTGAAAAAAAGCCCTTAGTCTAAAAAATATGGTACTTGTAATTCATATTACAAAGAACAAAAGCAATGATCAATGAATTTTTTTTATTTTCCAACAATCAGAGATCTTCATCTCTACTGATGATAATGGCTAATTTACCAATACACATACAAGTTGGTAGAATGCAACATTTCATGCAATTATTCATAAATAATAACTTAACAATTACATGTATACATATTGCACTGGTTAATTATGCTTCATCCCATAATATTATGTTAGAAACTCTGTTTCAAAATTGTAATGCAAACAACAATGACATGAATTTCTAAGGTAAAGATTAAAGAACTTAGGGTTCTCTAAATTCTTACATTTTAACAACATGAGCTACTTGTGAGCTATGATCACATAACTAAGATATATATTGTAACATTACTTCTGAAAAAAATCATTGGAACAAATATTTTCATGGAAATGTCATTTACAAGTCCTGCAGTATTTCTTTAAATGGAGATATTTCAAAAAATTATATGTGAGATATGAAATGCCAAAAAAGACAGCAACCAAATCCTCATCTACATTTTTTTTCAAATCTATGAAAAAATCCATGAAAAAAACAGTGCTGTCTGCTTAAGTCCCATTTTTATAAATATGCACAGAAAAAAGTTTTCTTAACTCTATAAAGCGATTATAAAAATTATGTCATTTAAATCTTCATGTTCAGCTTAACTTTGACTGCATAACACATAACAGTAAACAGTCACATAAAATTCTCTAAAAATTTAGATATCAATGATATCATTCTTAAAGAAATAAGTTTTTGTTGTAATCAAAATGATTTACCTTGAATAAACCACATAGACCACCCAGGCCCCAGAAGATTTATTTCCTCTTGAACTGTACATTTCATTTTTTTACCCATAAATGTAACTAGAAATTCATAAAATTTGACTTATTCTCCCATTTTCGGCCCCTTGCTTGTCTGATGAAGGTAAATCCAGAAAAGCCCTTTACACATTATTAAATTTGGCTTGTGCATATTTGTTTTTAAAAATCACTTATGTAAGATTTTGAACATGTCTTTCTGGCATACATTCCATATTCTTTCATTTAAATATTAAAAAATAGATGCCAGATTGCTGATTTTCTTATAAATTTGTCAATATCAAAGCAGATTTTTTTCAATTGAAATGTGAAAGACTTAATAATGTGAAGCACTCTTTACTACAGATAATCATTATGCTGAACGCATAGCCCAGACTATCTTAAATATATCTTTAACATATTAACCCTGCATATGAGTAGAGGTAAAATATGTTAATTCAAATATTTGGTGTTCATGTACAATTAGGTAAATTCATTTCTCTATCAAAATGGTATGATTTAAGTTATTTATCTCATCCAGGAAAGACTCTTAGAAAGTTCTGATACAGTTTTGTACGTAGGTCTGTAATGAACCTATTTCCAGTATTGCTTGCAGCAATATTTTTTTACATAGTTACTATGTATTTAGCTTGACTAATATTTGCTAAAAACAATTAAACTGACATGTTTCTTTGAATTCAAAATGATAATAAAAAAAGACTTTTTAGAACAATATTATTTAGCTCCTAGGTGGTACAGGTGGAAGATTTCTACTAGGGACTGGTGGCAGGTTATTTGGTATACTAGCTGGTGGTCGGGACATGACTGGAGGTCGTGATGGGACAGGGGGAAGGTCTGATGATGGTGCGTCTGCAGGCCTTGGGGGTGGGGGAGGTGGTAAATTGGGAGGAGGGTGTGATTTAATATTTTGATCATTTGGCATTGGTGATTCTTTAACTTCTTCTGAAGATTCATAATGAGATGGTGGTAATGGTGGAGGTCCACTTGGTGGGCTAAAATTTGGTTCTGGAAAACTTTGCTGCCCATGGGGTGGACTGAAACTTGGCTCCGGATAACTTTGAATAACTTTGTCATGAATATTGCCTCCATCGTGCCAGCTAGCTACATCTTTTGCAGGTCTCTCCTTTGGAACAGAATTTAAAAACTTTGAATGTACATTGCTAGTGTCAAATGGATCTAATTTGGTATGTACATTACTTGTATCAAAAGGATCCGGCTTTGGCTTAGAAATCGGAGAAATTGGTGCATCTAAAATAAAATTTTGTTGACTAGAAGAATTAGGTTCTGTTTGGTTAAATTCTGATAAAAATGAAATTGTTTGGTTCTGTTGAGAAGGTTGATGAGAATTCTCTTGAAAATCACTGGTCTTAGCGGGTATAAAAGCACTTTGCACATCTCTTCTTGGTACTGGTCGAGGTCGAGTTGCTGGTATATTAGTATCATCTGTTGGACTCTGTCGTGGTTTTGGAATAGGAAAATTTTTACTCTCTGTTGGACTATCTCGTAGCCGTGGTGCAGGAACTGGATTCACAGCAGCAGATATATTTCCTACACTTCTTGCTCTTGGCACAGGTTTAGGAATATTTAATGCACCACTGGATGGTTCAGCGATTGTTGATAATGCATCTGAAGTCCTACTCTGTGAGATCTGAGAAGTAACCTGTAGTCCACCTGTAAATGTAGATCAGATATAGCAATCAACATGACGAAAGACATGGATTCTCAGGGGTCTGTTTCTTTCACCTGATGAGAACTATCATAAACATTCTGAATGGGGATGATGTTTTAGAGAAGATTATTAATGAAATATCCGTAATGAGAGTGCCATAGTATTTGGTGCAATCTTATTGTTTCAAAGAAACTCTTTCTGGTATAGAACCTTCTTACATATTTTTTTTATAAAATATGAAAGGGGTCAATGCATTATATAAGTCCAATATTTCATGACCTTCTTGCCAGAAAGTGATATTAAGTTGTTCATTTAAACAACAGATTTCACTTAGAAAGAAGGTCTGAAAGAGGTCATTCTTTACTTTAATCCAATGATAAAATAACTGTAAATTTTATTCAGAATAAGTTGAACGTTGGATAATTCCTTGCTAACTGCCTTGTTCTTTATAAAAATATATAACTTGTCAGAGACATTTTGAAAGGAACTTCAAATTGATTTTTTTAAAGATTTAAAATCTGTGCAAAAAGGGATTTATACATCAAGGGTTGGGTATTCACAAACATCTTTAATCCTGTCCCATACTTTGTGTGCCTGTCCCTGCCAAGAACTTTTAACCAAGTGGATGTCTTTGCTTTATGTTTAAATGTTTTAAATTGTCTACTTATCTGACATATTGTTGTTACATTTGAAAATGATCACTATTTATTTTTGAAGTTTTTTACAGCTTGCCATCCAACCTATGTGTCCATTTTTGAAAGCCTTGGGACAACCTGCAGATGTTAGTAATTTACACCTTTTTGATGGCTGTGTCATACCACATCTTCATTTTCTATAAAAACTTCAGAACACCTACCATTTGGCATAAGAGGCTGGGGTAATGAAGCATCAACACTTTCTCCTCGGATCAACTTTTCAATGACAGTTTGCGCCTCCTGCATACTGGCAGCATGTCCATGGTGCATCACATTAGTTGGTAGCCCTATACTCGATATCTGTAAACATATCAGTGTACTTCAGGCTATATAAATAAGCTTATGATAATTGGGTACAAATCATTTAAAAAAAAAAACTTTAGGTCATTGTTAAATTAGATTTTAAAACTCACATCTGGAATCTTAAGTCAGATAAAAATTTTACCCTTCAAAAAGAGGTACTCCAAGTCAGTGTAAAGGAAAGCAATGATTAGAAGCAGAATTTTTTCTAACCATTTTCATGAAGTATTTTGCTTCTATCATTTCTGCAAGTAAATAAGGTCTTTTTGAAAGAAGAAAAATCTGTGAGCCACACTCCAACTTTACATCCTTTGATTCTGCAACACAACAACACACTACAAAGCTACATTTCAAATATCAGCCAACTGAGAAAACTGTTAGGCAAATTATTTGTGAAATCTGAAATGACAGACAAAGTTAAAATGGTAGGTTGCAGTATAATTGCTTTCCACAACTATATATTTATGTTAAGTATGTTACGATCTATTGTCTTATTTGCAACAAAGTCAAACATATAAATTACTTTAGCTTGTTTTCTTGATTTGATAGTGTTGATGGACTTGGACCCAAGTGGCTGTCTTACTGGTGGCATTTTCTTCATAGGTGCCACTGTAAAAAGAGCAAAATACTGTCATTAAACTTAATTGAACAAATAGATAATCATTTAAAATAAACATGACTGAACAACTGTTTCACATTTTATCTGGAAATGAAAAGGAATGGGAACATGGAAGCTTCTATGATACTGCAAAGAACAAGTGAAACTTTTAGAATGGTAAAATCGTTTGTGTCACAAAGTAAATTTTTTTTAACTAATTCAGGTTAAATAAGACCCTCCTTAGAAAGAAGATGTGTAAACAAAAGTGTTGTCAGCAAGTATAATTCCAAAATTGGTCCATACATTATAACATTATATTGATTCTATTTGAATTTTTTTTTACAAATTTTGTACTTTATCAATCTTGTGAAATTATATTTGGTTTGGGAAAGGGCTAGTTGAAAACAGACCTAATTTCAGCCCCAAATTAAATGTTATGATTAGATAAACTAAACTATGTTCTATTGAATACCAAATGCATCCTTATAAAAGTTCATCATTAATTGGTTGTCAAAACTTAATAGATCTTGAAATTAAGACTACAATAGGTTTTTTGTCAAATTTTGTAAGTAATGGAATTAACATAAAAAGTGCATTTTTAGAGTTTTTGGTCTGGGAAACATGGAGCACACTTGAAATCAATCTTCATTTGAATATTTTGTGTATTTGGAAATTGAAGAAAATATACATAAAAATTGTGATTTAGTCTCAAATGCACTTATGTTTTCAGACACAACTTTCAGAGAAACCTACAATTTTGAGAAGTACAATTTCTGGATTAACTCTCATCAGGTCCGCTCATCTCAAAATGTTTCAAAATCAAGAATATAAAAATATCGAGAAGATAAAATCAAAACATGCCCTAAAAGTAGAACATCAAGAGACGTCACCTTTGCTAGAGAAAATAAAGGCCCAATGAAACATACAAAATTCCCATATCCTACTTAATTTTTTGCACACTTTGACATCTTTTAATTAGAAAGTCCTAAGAGACGGAGAAAACCATTAACATACTACTGAAAGCTTTATTGAGGTGAATCAAATGAATAAAACATCAAAATATAAATTAATAATGTCTCAAAACTGCCCTTTTTAATCCTCTAATTTAAATAAAAATTGGTAAAATTTGGACTTTTATTACATTTTTCATAAGGAATCATTTAAAAAAATAAATCATAGGAGAGATCAAGTTTCAAAATTTATGGTGTGATCATTTTTCAGCCCCATTTATCTAATAATGGTAAGAGAAGGATCAATGTGCATGAGACTTGTTAGATTTGCTTTATCATGGAGAATACAAAGAAAAAACAATCAAAGTTACACAAAAACAAACAACTTACATTTGAAGATAAGAAATTCCCAACTTTTTCCCCCTTAAAAAGGGGCAGGGCTCATTCATTCAAAACCAATACAGACCTGTATTTTATATTGAGTGACATTGTGTTTAAATTTCAAATGGATCAAAATACTAGAACAAAACCTTACTATCTATGAACACTGCTGATGCTGACAAGCCTATAACATAATTATTCACAAAATTTTTGTGGTTCTATAAATAGTACAGTAAGCAATTAATCATTTAGGGAATTAACACTATTTTTTGGTACCTTGTGCTACAGGCTTAACTGGTCCTCCTGCTGGTCTCTGTGGGGGAGGGGGTTTAACTGGAGGTGCTGGTCTCTGAGGAGGCTGTTTAACTGGAACCTGAAAAGAAAAACCCTACTGTTTCCGGCAAGTAATGGCAGTAATGTGGAATAAATTGATCAAAGTTGTCATGTTTTGAACAAAGTCCTCCACACATAATCACTAGATTCTTTGCTTCTGTGTTTCTTTGCCGAAAAAAGAGTAATTCTCGCTCAATACATATTGTGCTTTTTCATTCAAATGAAAAATTGCTTTTATGCTAAATAGTCATACATATGACAAACAAGAAAACATTTTCCCTCCATCTCTAATTTAAATGGTTTTTAGTCATCTTGTCATTACTGTTCACAAGAATGCATACTAAAATGCTGCTGAAATATGATGTATTAAAAAGCAGTTTTCTTGTGATTTTCTAACAACTTTTTCAATAATTATTTTACTTTCTCTATTTTTTATGAAGTTTTCACACTTCCCAACCAATGTGAGGAAAAAATTGATTAGCAACCTGTGGGTAAGTTGTTCTGAGCAGCTGATTGGCTGATTTTCAGACCCTGTGTGCTTCGCTTCACGAATTCAAATACTTGTCGCAATCTTATTTCTTACCCTGGAGGACTGAGCTTTCCAAAGACTCTATCAGTCAGGCAGCAATTGCTTTATTTTTTGGCTAATACATATGAATGCCGTAAAAATAAGTGGCATGTTTGTTTGTTTTGTACAGGAGTTACGTCCCTTGTAACAAGGTCATGGTAAAAGATGGTGCACAATCCCGCCTATAATAGTTTTTTAACAATATTTTGATGCTTAAAAGAATTAGAGAAACAAAATCTTACATTATAAGTCTGGAAATTTAAGGTTTAACTATCTAACTGTAGAAATATGATAATCAACGGCTTAAAATGTAAGATTCTATATTTGTTATACATTTATTTTAAAATAAAATAAGCATAAATAAATGGTGACTTAGTATGCATGTTTTTATGATATCAGCATTTGAAAATTTGGCAGGAAACTGATTACTCTTGATTTTATATTGGTATTGTATTAATAGGTTCTGGCTATCAAAATATAGATGTGGAAATAAAAAAAATTGAAATATTCACCCTAACAGCTCTTTGAGGTTTATTTTATGACATAAAGAAAAGGGAATTTGGACAAAAATGCTTTGAAATGGATAAACCAGAGGAGTTCCAAAATCATATGAATACACAACAAGAATGCATCCTTAAACATACCTCCTTTGGCTTGCTATCTACAGGGTTTACATCTGTTCTGACAGGAGGATCAGGCCTACTAGGAGGGGGTGGAGCCTCATCCAGTATACCATCATCAGATAGAGCAGGGCTATTTCTCCCTAAAATGGTATTATTGTACACAAGACAAGAAGTGAAACAATTATTAATTGCCCACTTGGATATTTTTTTATCAATTTTTTTCTTTATTCTGTTATACAACTTTCTGTGAAATTTTAAACAAAAATGAAAGAAAAATTAATATCAAACTTATAAAATTTATTGTATGACATATAATTTATTTACAAAAAATAAAGTTTGGATAAAAGCTTATAATTACACACTTTGGTACATTTACTGCATTTGATCTAATAGATAATGAACAAAGAGCATCTTCTTATACCCAATGTTTTTTAAAATTTTTTTGCATAAGTCACTTCCTACACAATACATTCCTGGGTATTAACTCACAAAGGAATTTCCTGTGTAGAATTCATATAACAATCTTAACCAATGGATAAATATCATAAAAGGCAATGGAAAATGGTTCCTATAATAAGATCTATATCTGGAACATATATCTGAACAAATCATTCCAGACGATTCAATAGATTCCAGTAGTTTGCTACTGTAGTACATTGTAACCTTACATTTTTCTTTTTTTAAGTAAAAATCCCTCATTATTAATTCTTAATGTCCCTAAATCCACTGTTGGACACAAAGGATTGAAGAATGATGTTGCCTCAATGCATGAACTCATGATGCATTGAAATTGTTTTTTCTTCAAGATTCTTTGCTAAAATTTTCTTGCCCTTGCTTCAAATTTGGCAACGATAATATTTCACTATCATTCAGAAACATTCCCAGGAAGTCATTCATTAATAAAAACAATTATACATACCAGAATGTGTTGGAGTGTTACTTCCAGAAACTGCTAGCCTGTCAACTTGCTGGTCATCTTCATCTTCTATGCAAATAAAAATGTCTTAATACATGAGTCAATCTTTTTCTCAATAACTACATTTGCTTCCATTTGTGTGTTAAACTGAGTTCTCTTTTATACAAATTTCAAATATATTAAAATTTTGACCACTAAATTTATGAACAACTAAATATCTTGTTAAAGTCAATATTATCACTAAATGATCAATATTTTACATACACATGATCCTTCTGTCTTGATATCAAACTTAAAAAGGCTTGGTTATAGACTACTTCAGCTGAAGTGTGAAGTCAACTATTTAAACAATCTGTTGTTATTTTCATATTTGTTTATATACCTGGGAGATAAATCTTAGCTTGTCTGTTTTTTGTTATTATCAGATAGCTTGTTCGTTTTTTGTTATTATCAGGATTATCTTTGTGTATTTATGTTTTCTCTATTTCTCAGCTATTGGTACAATTAGCCATAATGTTTTGTATTCTTAATGTTATTTCCATGTGTGTATTATTATCCATGTCTAATTCTAATCTTCAAGTGCAACAAAATTTGTTTATTTATTCACTGCGTTAATATAAATTACCCTCAGAATCAAAGTCATATAATCCTGTAAAATCTTCCCCTAGTAAACTGTTACTGATAGTATTAAACAGGGCACCAGTTGTCATTGTACAGAGTTCCATTTCTTTGTCTATTTGTTGTTTCCAATCTGTTGTCTTCAATCTGACTTGGACCTTTTTACCATTGACCTGAATTGCATTGATTAATAAATTTATCTCAAAATTTTTTTCAATTGAGGCAGGCAATTCCGTATATTTTTATTACAGAACTATTGAAAAAAAATTATATGCCTTAAATCATAAGGTGCGATTGAGCATCCAGTCACATGGATATCTGTTTGGCCATTTCTTATATAGGAAAACATTACTCTGATAAATGTTTCTACTTCAATTCTGAGTGATCTAGCATATTATAGTGAATTAAAAAAATCTAAGATATTCTTCTCTTACTAAAATAAAGAACATGAAGTAAGGCTTGCATTGTGGTGATGTAAAATTTTCTGCCTTATCAAAGATACTCATTTCAAATGAAAAGTAATGGACTGAATTCTGGGAACGTCATTGTTCTGGTTTTTATTGGTTAAGACATCATTTATGAGGATGGTGAGATTGCGCAATGCGTTTTACAAGGAGAGGAGTTGAATTTCTGAATCGGTCCATTAATTCTAATTGGCCAACAATTAACTTGTACATCACAGAATAATTTAGGACGATGGAATTAGAATTGGTTTATTGAACTTATACATTATGGTTGACTCTTTAGGAAACTGATTAAATTCATCAAGCTGTTTAGGTCAAGATGGAAATAAGTCATTGAGTGAAGATGACAAACAATAATATGTTTATTGCTGATTTGGCATGGAGCACTAGTAAAATCATTTTTCTAATTCAAAAGAAAGAACATGGAATTTATCTTCATTTGACTCGCTACAGTTCAAAAAATAGGAACACTAGTCAAATTTTATGAATTTCTAGTTATATTCATGGACCAAATGAAATATACAGTTCATGACCTAACGTATGACGATAAAACCAAAAATATCCAGCCAATAAGCTAAATAAATAGATAACAATCGGGGAATTTTACAAATTACAATGTTGGAAAAATATAAACCATTTGTTTCAAACATACATTCCAGTATCTGAAAATAAATAAGAGCATTATGACATCCAAGGACAATGGAATCAACAATTATTTATACTTATCTGGGTAAATGTCTGATAGTAGAATTCTTAAGCCAAAAAGATCAAAGGAAAAACACATACACCAGTGATAATTTAGGTTATTATTTACCTCTTTGTTATTGTACTGTAAAGCGTCTATTGCACATCTCCCAGCTCTAAATATTAACCACATGTCTTCTCCTACAAATCTGTCGACAAAATAAAGTTTGTCACTTGTTAAATATTGAGACTTCAAAATTTTCTTTAAAATCTGTACAGAGTTGAATTTCCAAAACTCAAACATTCAATTAAAATTGTTTGGGTTAAAGGACTGTTCCAATGATCAACATTCAAATGCATAAAACATACTTAGTGGACTGACAAAGATGATTGAGGTAACCATGGTGTTTGAACCATTGTAACTTGAGTGAAAAGTTTGACTGTAACATTTTGTTACAAATGTATGTAAGTATAAAATGTCCCAAGTGTAGAAGTGAAGATGATTAACATGACTGATTTTTTTTGATTTTTTATCATATTAAAATTAAAATGCTCTTAATATTTTTTCTTGTTTCCTGGAAAATAATGTTCTTAAACTGATTCAGTTTGGTTCAAAGACACTCTCAAAGCAACTTAAAGCTCAATATGGGCTGTAACATATTATGTTATTATTATGATAAATCATAATAACATTGTGTTTAGGGTTGAGGACATAGTGCACAACCCAAAGGGGAGTGCAATATGTCCTCAACCATGACCACTATTTTGGCAAAGTCATTGCTTAACACGATATTATCATCATTATTATGCTGACTGTTCATAATGTTACTTCTTTACTTGTATCCTGGCATATGTATCAAATGTATTTTCTCCAAACTTTCCCAAAGTGGATAATATCTGTACTTGGTGATTTTACAAGTAAGACATTATCAGTTTCATTTGGGAGCGTAGATCAATTGTAGTGTAAAGTTGATAAAGTAAAGAAGACGGGTAAGCTCCACCTATCACATGTGACTGATGTTGACAGACAGCTATTTAACCATGTCTTCAAGGCATAGTAGGTATACTATTAATACAAGATGGGTAAGCTTCGCCTATCGCATTTGACAGATGTCGACAGACAGCTATTTAACCACGCTTCAAGGCATGGTAGGTATACTATTCAGGCATAATATGCTTAAGATAAATATTTCATTGTTGGTATATGCCAATTTATAAGATTCCTTACTTTTAATGGAGAAATGTTGCAGAAGAAAAAAAAAAACGAACATGGGTCATCCAGGCTTCCAAGTTACAAACTGGCTGCCAACATAGATGATTTATTAACCCTGGTCAGCACACCATAAGGAACATCTGTGCCATATTTGAATTCAATTTAAGATTTTCTAGAAGAAGTTCAAAATGTGAAAGATACCAAGTGATTTCAACAGCTCACATCATCCTGACCTGAGTTCACCAGGTGAGCTAAAAACTGACAATGGCTCATAGTTTGAGATATATACTGTAACAGTTTTCACAGGAATTGAAACATATAGTTTGCCTGGATGACAATAGCTCATGGGCTTTCCTTTCATAAAATTAATTCCGACAAGACAGATGAAGGTCTTCCTAAAACTTAAGATACATTATTAATTTTCTAATTCTTGGGATGATAAAATATACATTAAGTTCATTCTTCCATGTTTTTTTCTAGTTGCAAAAGTCAAACCCTGTAATTTGAATACAAAAGTCAGACCAAATTCATTTCAGTCAATTGGTTTAAACTAGGAAAATAAAATGTTTTCTTCATAAAAAAGCACTGAGATAATAAAGAGCATTTAGTTTTAATTAGTTATAATAATTTATATGGTATCTTTTTTTAGAAATGTAAAACAAGAAGAAAAATAAGGACATTCAATTTGCTCAATTATAGAAAATGTCACCAATTTATTTCAGAGCAAGCTCTTCATTGACAAAAACATAAACTGTTTGTTGGTTTGATTTTGGTTTAACACCACTATCAAAAATATTTTTAGTCATATTGTGGCAGTTAGACTTATTGGTAGAGGAAGCATGAGCACCCAGAAAGAACCTCTGACCTTGGGCAGGTAACTGTCAAACCATATCATGTGCAATGCGAGTTCAACACAACCCTTTCTTGTATGGTACAAACCAAGATGCGAGCTCACATCCTATAGATGATACGCTACAGTGATCTCTACAGGTGAGTTTAAATCAACAACCTAGACCCAAAAACATAAACTGTTATTAGAATGTGCCAATAGATTTTTAAACCCATTTTCATATCAACATAAACATGTCTTACAATACCTGACTAGTATTATATCACCCACATCTGTAAGTGTCTCAACAAGGGCATCAATGGTCTCATCATCAAAATCTCCTTCTACCAGAGATACTATAACAGTGCCATCTGGTGGACCCTGTTGACCTATGACCTCATTTAGTAACTCCTGTTTCTTCTCTTCCATGACCTCAGAAATTTGAACATCCAGCACACCAACAACAGGTCTGTATAATCAGAAAAAATAATCTGATTGAGTAAGATTTATTAATTTTTTTTGAATCAAGAAAGAGGGAGGTCTATTTTTCGTCATACCTTCACCAAAATAATTTTTTGTCTCAACAATAAGATTCACATGTACTGGTATATTTCCTAATGATACAGTAATAAATTAACCAAATTTATGAATATTTCAATTATTTTGAACAGAGTCTTGTGATGTTCTAACCAGAGGTCTACGGAGCCTGTAATTGCTCACCTGACAAACAATCATTTCTCCAAAGTAACAATTCAAAGAGGGAGGTACAGGGTTATTTTCGTGCAACGTTTATACCAATTTTTTTCACGCTTTGTCATGCTAGAGGTTGTTATATGTCATGTTTTGCATGTCTTGATCAAAAAGCAATGTGCAAGCCATTTTCTAATTTTTCGTTCCTCATGATAAGACATTTTATTTCTTGTACGTCCGTGCGCGGGACCTCCCTGTACCACCCTCTTCAAAACACTTTTGCATTTTCTAACAAGAAAATGTTGGAAATCTAGACCAATCAGAATACATAATTGGCCCTTGCAGCCAGGTTGATTTTCGGATCAGCACCAATTTCACAAATCTGGTAGAGAACCAACTGCCTAACATTTCTGCCAAAATAGGTTGAAATCTGTACAGCCGTTTTCGATAAGAAGACGAAAATCTGAAATTCCCATAGGGTCCAATGTTAAACTAAGTTTCGTCATGGTGGCTATTTTGAATTTCTGATCGGCAAACGATTCATAAGTTAAGTACAGGGCCATCTAACAATCATTTCTGAAAAATAAAAATTCAATCTACTTTGTAGTTTTGGACATGAAGATGTTGGAAATATGGTCCAATCAGAATACAAAATTAGCCCTGGTGGCCATGTTGAATTTCAGATGGGCACCAGTTTCACAAATCTGGTAAAGGATTACCTGCCTAACATTTCTGTTTGGTTGAAATCTGTTCAGTGGCTTCAGAGAAAAGAAGAAAATATGAAAAGTTAACAGACGACGACAGATGCAAAGTGGTGAAAAAAAAAAAATTATGAAATTAATATTATTCTATAGATATATCTGGGTAATTATTTCTAGTGTAAGTGCTTTTATTGTCACATTTTGTGATTCACCTTTTTTCAGATTTGACTGTCATTTGGTGGATGGCTGTCTCATGAACAATTGTGTCATGTTTCCTATTTTTATATACCTATCATGTGAAAATCAGCCTTGCTTAACTCTATTTCCAACATAAACAATTACTGTAAATTCAAAAATTAATGTGATGAATTCTTATATATGTTCATATTTTGCAAACAGATTTTCTGCATTAAGTAATCTTGCATTTTTTAATGAAGTTTCAAAATCACAATAATAAATAAATGCAAAATTTCTGAATTTACATGATATGTTTTCTGAAATTTTTCTAGAATGTATTCCTCACCTATGGTCAGATGTCTTGAGCTCAGATCTGTTGTATAGAACTAAATGACCAGATTCATACGGTTCTTCCTTCTCCAACACTACAAAACACATCACACTTTGTTCTATATCAACTGATCATATCATTCACTCATTGTCTTACAACAGTGTTAATTTAGAAAGATATTTTTTGTAAACACAATTAAAAGATACTTCTATCAATCTAAATTTTAGCATATGAACATATTTCTGTCATTTAACAGTAATATTTCTGTAAAAAGAGCTAAATTTTTGTGTCAAATGCACAAAAAAGTAGCAATGGGAGCATTTTATTTTTGACTTCTGAAAAGTTTTCAAAAATACATGTTTGTGCAAAAAATTAGGTGTCAGTAGAATGTTTCATATAACTGTTGTTTGATTTTTAGTGAAGATTTTTGAATGACAATTTTCTAAATTTTTTAATTTTTGTAATATCTTCCAGGAAGTTCAGGCTTAAGTTTTTATATGTGACCATCAAATTAGTATTCTGCTTAATCTATCTCATAATGCTGTCCAGGTAAAGTGAGTTAAAATGGGGAGATAACTTACAATTGGTTTCCTGTTTCCACCAAATATTCCGTCTCCAAAGTACCCTGTCAGTCCATGCTGGTGTCCGACATTTATCACTGGTGTCATAATCATCACAGAACAGGTCATACTTATATGTAGGGGCAAAGTTCAGCTTTCCTTCGGTGAATCCTTGAAATGTCTGCAACAAAAAATTATTTTATTTGACATGAAATTTCTTGTCTGTTTTGGTTAGATTTCTCTTGCATAGTAACACAGATCAGACATGAAAATCGGAGAGAATTTTGGAAGAGCAACAAACTTAGGAGCATTCTGATTCAGATTTCTTTTGAATCTATAAACTGAGGTTTACAATCTAATATCATGTCCAACGAAAAGAAGGTATAACATCTTGTCTAAGCCATGGAAGTGAAGGCCATTCATGTCGTCATATCCATGGAAACGAAGGTCGTTGATCTACATATTGGTTAATGTTGTCTGTGAGTTTTGAATTTAGAAGTGAACTTGTATGACTTAACACCCACTGTAAGTGAAACAGGCTAAAGGAAATTTTCTTTTACAGTACCTTGCCAGCTTCTTTCTGAGTGACCAGCTGATCATATGCTTGAAGTGCTCCCCAGTTCTCATCTTGTATCAACTTCTTTACTTCCTCGTTAGGTAAATCAATCCTATAGTTAAAATCACCACACCAAAACACATAGTCATGTGACATTATACTTCTTCCCTGAGAAAAAAATCAAAATTTGTTAACATATGACTTAAAAAAAACTATTGATAATAATTATTATTTTTTTCTGTATTTGAATGTTTTTAATTTGACGAATTTGTCAATAGGATTATAAAACATGAATCCATGATTATGGGGAAACAACCCTAATGTTCCCTGCTAAACAACTGATAAACTGGAAAAAAATACTAAACCAATTATGACCCATGTTTGAGGGAATCATCCTGATTGTCAACCTTCCTAAGGGTTGTTTTTGCTTGAGGCTTACCCATTTGAAAAACAACCCTTCATAATAAAAAATCTGGATGTCTCCCACAATAGAGAGTCGTAATTGAATATTAGTAACACAACAAATAATCTAAAGCTGATACATGGCTTATGTGACAAATATTGGACCAATTTGTTTTACACATATGTGTGCAACATTGTTCACGAGAAATACCCTGTTACCGATAAATTATCAGACTTCATGCATAAAAAATTCTGAAATAAATGTATATTTTTTTTCATCTTCTGAAATAAATGTATATTTTTTCATCTTAACTTCTGTAAATTCAGAAATTATTGTGATGTTTTTATTATTGCGAAAACTCTTACAGGGTTAGAATGGCAATTAGTTAAAACTCCTATTTCTAATTTTGTCAGTAGTATTCCAACACAAGTTTTTAAGAAATTGCATTAATAAAACTTGCATTATCGCCTAAAATAAACAAATCCCAATAATAATTGCACACAATAATTTCATAATTTACAGTATAATCCTGTTATGTCATTAGTATTAAATGAATTAGAGAATTATTTTCTACTTTGTTAGAATGTCCTCATGCACTCTAAATCCCATAAGGGATCAATTTTTCAATGATCCAGTCTGACTGTAGCAATCAGGGAAGAATTGTGTCCAATGTGAAGCTAAGATGTTAAGTAATGTATACTACATTGAGGGACAGTTCAGGATATCATGCTAAGGTGTTGATTGGTTGTGAAATTTGATTGGCTAATTGTAAATTCAGAAAGGGGTGTCTGAAATTTCACAGAAAAAAGTAGAGGCTCCAAGGCCAGAATCTGGCCTCATAAAGTGAACAAAATGCAAATGATTTTTGAAAATACTTATACCTAGATAATATAGAACATAGGTTTTATAGAAATCAGCTAATGTGACTTCATGATGTCAAAATTGGGAGAACCAATTGAACCTCTTTAAAGCGAAATTGTAGTGAAATTTCATGAGGTGCTTATCAACCATCAAGATATTCTGGAGGAAGAAACATAATATGATTTGACATTTTACAAAATATTTTGTTGTTTAAAGTAGACACACAATGTTTCCTTAAAAGAAAGGGCTTAAATATTGGCAAATATCAGGTAAAATTAGCAGGCAGCATAATACCATGAATAAAAAGATGTTAGTTACCAGGAACAAAATCATTTTGAACAAATTGGCAGATTTATGAAGCATTTTACATCTTTGCTAATTAAAGAGATATCAATATATTTAATGACTGAATTTTTGTCCCAAGGAGCCCCTACTACTTCTTGAATGTTTTAATAATTGCAAAAATCTCAAATTAAATATAAAATTTTGCATTTCAGACCTCAATAAAATAATTAAATAAAGTATTCTGGAACCCCACAATTTTAGCTTTTGCAATATATGAACTGGAAAAATTTTAATTTTACAATACTGGTATTAAAAAATATTAAAGTCTTGAATGGTGCTCTAATGTTAAGCCCATCATGTATGTTAAATAATTTTGAACATTTTGTGTATGCAAATGATGAATGGAATCAAAGTAGCTGGGATAAAGCTAGTACTTGCCGATATTGAGAATGCAAGATAATTTATAAAGCAGTTACTACCTTATCTAATATTCCATACAGCTGTAAACAAAAATTTAGAAACACAAGAAAATAGAAAATAAAAGAAAATGTTAAAGGTAACAAAAGAAATAAGAAGCTAGAAAATAAAAAGGAATGTCTAAACAGGTTAACCAGGTTTGAGAGATTGCTGACATGGGATTTAAACTTTGTTTTGGCAAATCCATTCCAATAAAATGCACCTACTAAAGTCTGTCAAGTCATGGAAATACAAAAAGTAAGATTTAATAAAAATTTAAGATGTAAAGAGGAAAAAGGTTCAACAATAAAACAAAAATATGTGGATCTCAACAATCCCTCGAACATAAATTGAAATTATCAGGTGTCAGATGAAACATCAATGAAAAAACATTTTCTCAATAAAAATAATATAAAGAACTGAATATAAAAACCATTAAAATATCCATATACATTTCATGCTCTGAGCATATAATCATTCCCCTGGCATGCAACCAATAACTCATAACAATAAACTATTTAATAAAGCAAAACTAAAATGTTCCCCAAACATAAATACAAGGTTATTTTAGAAAAAAAATCAAGTTTTTCTATAAACATTTAAATCAACAATATAGATGTATGTTGTATGAAATATTGTTCATACCCCTAAATTATAACAAAATTTTAATCCATTTATAGTAATTTAGAAATTGATTTTTTACCTAATGACTCAAAACTAATGAATTTTAAGATATATATATGGAGCAAAGGCAATACAGACTGAGTAATAAAATATTCTAGTTTGTTTTGTTTGATTGGAGTTTAAGGCACCTTTCAACATTATTTCGGTAATATCACAGCAGTCAGTTTTACTGGTGGTGGAAGCAATAGTACCCAAGAGAACCACCGACCTTGGGCAACTAACTGACAAACTGACAAACCTTATCACATGCAATGCGAGTTAAACTCAACCTGTTTTGTATGGTACAAACTCAGGTGTGAACTCACACCGTATAAGTGGAAGACTACAGTGATCTGTACAAGTAAGTTTAAATCAACTACCTAGACCACTCTGCCACCCATGAATTATTTCGATTGTAATAGAACTAATACTTAAATTTTTTGAAATCAAAGCAAAAACTGACTTTGCCATTCCAATAACCTCCCACTCACAATTCTGGTTTAAGTATTTTAAACTCAATCGTATGGACTTTGGTGAGAATCAAATAAACCTCCCACTAACAATTCTGGTTTAAGTATTTTAAACTCAATCATATGGACTTTGGTGAGAATCAAATAAAGGAAAACATTATGAAACAGTAACAATAAATTTAATTTAAAATCACTTATCATTAGACATAGCCCATGACGTATGTCATACTTGACCATGTGTAAACACTGGAAGCATGTACAGGTGATATTGACATAGCGCATGGAAGTCATAAGTTATTGGAGATTTTACTATGGGTCAGTCCTGTTGACATTTTAGGACTCCATATTGGAATGTCAATGTAAATTGATCACTTACATGTATTTCATTTACCAAAAAACCTCATTGAAGGGTTGTAGTTAAAGTTTTTTTCCACAATAACTTCACATGTTTTTCATTAAGTTTCTTTTGATATCAGGTAGGTCAGCAAAGTGGACACTTTTATAATAAAATAAATCAGTTTTTATTTTCTTCAATATTAAATTCATTTCCAATTTCTCATAGTCCTTTTTGAAAACCCATTACTGGAAAGCAAGGTTGCCTTTTAAAATTAAGATTTACCATTCTGGTTCCCGGCTTCCAGAAAGTATTATAAAAATTTTCCAAAGATATCAAGCAAATGCTTTATGATAAAGTATAGGGTAATGTAAGCTTTTCCTCTTTACGCATTCTTACATGGACGCAACTTACTAACCACAAAGAACTCTTACAAAATCTTAATGTTTAACAAACTCTGGCTTCCAGAAAAAGGTTTTCGAAAAGAGCTATACTGAGAATTGTTTACGTTCTAAACTACCACCTGATTAACAGTGTTAATGAATCTGCTTATTAACATTTATAATGTATATACAGTTGAACCATCTTATCTCTATAATTCATACCATGATTTCTCTGTTAACTCAAAATAATTTTTTGGCTATAATAATGTTAATAAATTCTACTTCAAATTTTATTTCACATCAGAGGTGCTAAGATTTTAAAATTACTTCAGGACACAGAGATTCATTGTAATACCATCTACAGTACAGGCAGAGAGTTTTGTATAAAAATCGCAAAGGCTGGTGACATTTTTCTATTTTTTTCCAAAATTCACCAGCAGTCTCTGAGGTCTGGCAAGAGTGTTTTCATAAAAAATATATGTCAACCTACACACAAGGAAACAAGCTCGCAAGCTCGTCAATGTTTCCTTGCCATTAATGCTTTTCATTTACTGCAGAGTCCTATTGTGACGTCATTTTTGTGGGAAATGGGAACTTCTTTTGGTCCTGAAATGACGCAATTTAACGGCTGTAACTCCAAACAAATTAGATATGTTTCATAAAGCAACAATTGTCGACCAAAATATGAAGATATATCAAATTTTATTTTTTTGTTCTTAAAATAGAAAAATAATAATATAAATATTATTCCACGTGCGCATTGATAATGACAAGATTCTTGTCATTGTGAAAGGGCTGAATGCAGGGTAATTATCCACGGAGTCTGAACGCGAAGGGGTTATGACCCTGAAACGGAGGATGAAAATATGTGTATATAGTAAAAAACTCCAAAGCTTTCCATAATATCCTAAACTCTGAATTTCACCAGCAATATTTAATGCCAGGCTGGAGTGTTTTTTCCTACAAAACTCTTAGTGTGTACTGTACGTATCATTTTTTTCTGTCATACAATGACAGAACCAAATTTTCCAACAGTGAAAAAGATGTAGTCTTCTGCATTTAAACCAAAAGGTGTCACACCTAATTCCTTAAGATTTAAAAAATTTTCATAAATGGGAAAGGGCATAACAGGCATCAACTGCATATTTACACATATTAACATCACCTATAAAATTCTACAACACCTACATACACTGAGATATATTTCAATATATTTGACAACAATTTCATGCAACAAAACTGACAACACAGACAAAATGCTGAAACAGTAATGGTCCTACCAAACATTGCTCCTGTCAAAAATAAACAGAAAATGGTCAGAAAGTCGTTAATAACTCAACTATTTTATAATGGCAACTCTAAGAGGAATGCAGTCATTTCTATATATGATCATTTATGAATATGGATCAACAATACTTGCAATTCTTATGATTGTGCTGTAAAATAGTTTGAACAGAAAATCTAAACTGAGGTTCATTTCAGAATGGTTTCTCCAGAAGTCTTTGATTTTTGTGGTTGATTGGGTTATCAGAAAAATATTTAATATACTGTATTTGGCACAAACTATTGAAGGGCTCGGTAAACCTTGCTTTTCCATAGTTTCAAAGCCTCATACAAAACAAAGGTGCTTCGCAGGCACAGCATGATACGACCGCAGCACATTGAAATGTGAAAGGTGAACAAAAGACCCTTTGGGTAAGTGTGGACACAGTATT
>JAULBM010341265.1:0-12571 GCA_032357055.1 Geukensia granosissima
CAGTAAAACTGACCGCCGCGATATGACTGAAATATTGTGGAAAGTGGCGTTAAACCCCAAACAAACAAACAAACAAACAAAATAAAAATACCCTCTTTTAACATGATAATGAAAATATATCGGGTAGATATCAGAGAGACTGCAATCCAACAACGAGAAAAACTACAAATCTGCAGGTCTCCACATTGCCTTAGGCAAGGGTAGAATAATTATTTATTATTATAATTATTACTTTTATGATTAAGTGACAGCGCGTAGTCAAAAGCATCATCGTTGACATTGTACACTGTACGTCACCCTTTGTAATGAAGTAACTGCGTTTATCCATGTGTAAAGTATCATTTCTTATTTTTATGAAAAAAATGGAAAAAAATCAGTATTTTGCTTCTTTTAGTGTAGCAAAATTACTTTTCATTAATAGTCTACTGCACTTCAAAAAGTGAAATGATCTTCATTTTTTGTACTACTAAAATAATTTTTATGCTCAGATTATCCACAGACAAAAATACAAGTTTAAGCTCCATTTTATATTCTTAAAAAATACCACTTTCCGAAAATGGTAGTAAACCTAGTGTAATATAATTTGTTTTTTTAGAACAAATCTGTGTATTAATGAAAATTTATCTTACCTTCAATGATATTTTATTATTGTTGGATATTATTTGTTTTGTCTTTTTTACCTTTGTGTACATTATCTTACGTCTTCCTTTTCAATGTATATCTTAGCCTTTTATTCAGTTCAATAATCAGAACACTTTTATTTTAATTACCCAGAAATATCGAAGACATCAAAGTTAATTTGGAATCAAAAATAAAATTTAAAAATTTCCGGTGCTTTCACAGTAAACACATTTTATAACGGCAAATTTATTTTTGCTTAGCAACAGTTTCTATCGTTCTCATAAGAGATATCAAAATAACCACATAAAAAACGAAAAATCGTAACGTTAATGAAGACAACATGTATTTTCTGCGTCTGAGTATATAGTCCTTCTCGAAAACATATTTCCGAAGTCCGCGCGAGTTTGGTTTAAAAATAAGATTTCGTAAGAGTTGTTCAACTTTGTGAGTAGTGCATCACATCGGCGTAAGAAAGAGCAAGGAGAAAAACCCGACTTTCCCCTGTACTTTATCTTAAAATATTGGTTTCTACGAATGCCAGAAGTAGTTAAGGTATTTACGCTCCACATTTTAATTTATAAAAACAAAAAATGAAAGCTTTAACTATTTGTCCTCAACAGAAATTGATGCACGTTTTAGCGGTGATTTCTATGGAAACTTTATTCCACTATTCCCGGAAGCCGGAAACCAGAATGGTAAATTTTAATTTTAGAAGGAAGCACGGCCTTCCAGAAATGTGTTTTCGAAAAGGGCTATTGGTTATTGTTTCTGGTAATTTGTAGCGTAAAATAAGCACAATACAAAAAATAACATATTAACAGGATCTACCAAATGTAAGTTACTGAATGCAAAAGTGTTAACATATATGTATTATATTACACATGTCATCACGTATGTATTACGATGTCAACATAGAAACAATTAAATTAAAATGGCAATTTCTGGAGAATCAAGTTCGACACATAAACGCTAAATAGGTATCAGGCTTCAATTCAGTATATCATCTCAAACTGAGTATTTCCTCAATTTTCTCCTCACTCCAAATGAGCCAATCAGGCTTCATAAAACATCTCAAACTACGAATCCTCATTATTCTCAACTCAAAATTTGACAAATAAGATTACAGCAATTATAATATTTAAAGAAAAAACTCGAGGATTTGAGAAATATTTCTCGATTTGAGATGTTCAATGAAACTGAAACAGGATTATTGTCCACATGAATAAGGAAAGTTTACAATAGGAAATTTTAATTTTTTGTCTTTATATCTGTATATCAACTTTATACCAAATGATGTTTCTTTTAGAGAATAATACAAGCAGCTAAACATAAGAAAATCACTAAAATGAAATTTTGACAGGATCATTTTTTTTTTACAATTTGATGTCATTGTGGAAAATACAATTAAGTTTTTTTTAACTAGTTTAGTGAAAACTAGTAATTAAAAAAGTCAAGCGTTACATTCAATTATAATCCAAATAATCACATTAAATGAGGATTTATGCACATAAATATCTACATGAGTTAATCTAACTTTTTTAAATTGGCAATTGTATCATTTAGGGTAAATCAGACAATTGTCTTTTGAGAAAAGTGAAACTAGCACAACTCTGTGCTAGTGTTTAGAATAAATTGATCTGTTGCTGATGAGAAAAGAAATAAGTTCTTAAACAACGTTCAAATAAGTAAACAAATTAACCCCTTTGTGCTTTGGTCTAATTATCTCTCATTCTAATGACCTTCATATATCTATTTCTGATGAATAATGACATAATATCCCATCATTCAACAAATTAAAATCAAAGAAAACAAATTACTTTCTTGAAGACAAGGTTGTTGAAGACAGAAATGCTTACAAATCGCACAAAATGCAAAGATAACTCGGGGGAAATTTTATTAGAACATTGCCATTTTGCTGTGAATATACGTTTATCTTTGTACCAGATCCAATAACAGCACAAGAATTATAAAGTTTATATATTAATTAATTCTGTTTCGTGACCATACTATGTATTAAAATGAAAAAAAAATAAGCCGATTAATTGTAATTTACAAATAGGGATGTATTGTAGTTTCTAATTTCTTGAGTACGTTATTATTATAATTATAATATATATAACATATATTATAGTATGATAATATATTAAAAGGAATTCAAAGATACCAAAGGGGCAGACAGAAATCGTAAAGTCGAAAGACAGGCAAGACCATGGCCAGTAAAATGAAACGAATGACAAACATAGAGAACACAACATTAAACTGAAAACTAAAGCTGGAGTAACACGAACCCTACAAAAACCAGGGTGAGTTAAGATGCTCCGGTTATTAAGAACGGTCCATATCTCTACCCCTAATGTATGTCATCCCTTGGATTTAGGCTTCCCTAACCCCTGTATATTTTTTATTCCAAATGAAAAAAAAACAAGTTGAATGGTTAAACCCGTTCCGTTGTGCTTTCCCTTTTGTCTGAAATAATCTTGAAAACAGTTCAGATTTCCACCCTAAACCACATCATTTTTAAAATCCCATGTTATGGAAAAAAGATTCAGATCCCCACCTCAAAATCATGTTTATTCTTTGACGAATGAAAAGACACAAAAAAAAACCAAAGGAGCAAACAAAAATCGTTAAGTCAGAAAACAGACAAAACCATTTTCCAACAAAATAATCCAATAGACGAACAAATTACAAACACGCTACACTGAAAACTAAAGCTGCTGTAAGCCCTGCTTCACTACCATCGTATTACACAGTAGTCAAAGATGGGTTAAGTCACAACCGATGTTACCCCAAACCGGTATGGAACGGATTAGTCGTCATGACAGCGGAAATATATCAAATGTCATCTGTTAAATAGTTATTTCATACTGGTCAACTAAATCATGATAGCGACCGAAACAATTTTCAACGAGAAATCCTTAGTTCAGAAGCGTTTTTGTCAGCAGCAACCCTCTTAATAGAATCCTGATAGGAAGCACAAGCCCTGGAGTAGCGTATTAATTGCAAAAATACACTTCATATACAATTGTGGCTTAATTGTTACTACACATAAACAGAAAGTTGACATTTGGGAAATTAAAGTCATATCTCTTGTGGTAAAGTTTTGTTCTAAACCCGCCGTTACTGCCCATTTCCAAATGTAAAGCTAGGTAGTATATGGCTGTTGTGAAAACAAAAGTTAAAGCAAACTTTTCTCTTTTCTCTGCAGAAGGCTTTGCATAAAATCAGCTTTATATAAATGAAGAATGAATTTGCATTAAGAGATGCCCAGTTAGTTCGATTTGAAATGCCGACAGTCTGTTGAAACGCAATCAAGAATTCCAGCATTTCGCATGTGTCATCTCCATCCAGAGTATTATTTACTATAATCAAAGTGGTTTATTATAAAATAAGATTTGTCCCTCCCTAGAGACAAATATTTGTACCTGCGTTTGCCATCTTTTTGACAAAACAAAGATAAATCAAAGATTTTGATATGTCTTTTAGTTTTGAATGGGGAATTAGTGGTATGAAGGGTGGAGAAATCAGATGTTTTGATGTTATTGCAAGTGGAAAGAAAGCATTCTAACAGGTTTTTTCATTTTTTTTAGTTTCGTGGTCACTCTTGGGTATTGACCCTCTCCATCATTTTGAAGATTTAAAATTGTCTCAAAAACGGTTCAGATTCCTACCCTAGATCATGTATATTCCTGGTCAGCATGAAAAGACAACTTTTTAAGGTATCCAGCGTGGTAATCCCTACCCCCTTATTCAAAATATTACAAGATATCTCAAAAACCGTTCAAACTATAAAAAGAGCATCAAGGGGTTCTGCCTCACACAATCGCTATTTTAAAACAAAAATTCTAAAAAAACTATTTAATCAGAGCTTTTACAATTAAACTGGTATTTCTTCAGTAAAATTGATATTCTGAAAGGCCTTGTTCGATTATTTTTCTGTAATCTATCAAAACTACAGAGAAGCGCGAGGATTTCCATCGTGGCTGCTTCTTTTATTGTTGAGTTTCGTGGCTAAAATGATTGCTCACTAGATCTGACTGGAGGTTGTAGTCCCTTTAAGCCTGGAATGTCTCATACGGGATTAGAAAATGGACATTGGGGTTATGTTTTCAAAGAGAGGAACCGTAGCCCTTCCGGTCCAACTTAGTTATTCCCGGTTTTTGGTGAGTCCGCATTGGTCATCAATGTCGGGTTGTTTGTTAGATTTTTATGTACAGCATATGTCATGATTTATCTTGTTCATGTTTTCACAATGTCCGTGTCTGTCGACATGTCCCCTTTTCTGACCCCCTTTTTGCCAATTTTAGCTACGGACTGAAATTTTGTCGAATAATTCAACTCTTGATTTATCTAAAAATAATTTTTTTTCGGTATACTTCTTCAACTGTCATTTCTAACGACAACGATAAATTGTTGGAACTTGATCCTAAGGCTAAACGACTTAAAGGCAACTTTGGATAATATGCATTAAATTATAATATTGCGTGGTTGAATATCGTCAATTGTTCGTTTTTCGTTTGAAGACTCGTTTAGAAAGTGGTTTTTTCACAACTAATCGTTGTTTATGTGTCATTACCCGCAAAATTAACATTAGATTCATTATTTAGGTACTTTCTTTTCAGTTTTTCTTTTATTTATCATTAACATTCGGAAGAAAACACTTTTTAACGAAATTACAACATAACTTTTCAAACAACATAATGATTCCATTTTTGGAAAAGTGTAGGACATTTATCGTAATTACAATAGAGACCTTGTCCAAGAATGAGATTGATATAAAAGAGCTGACAGATAACCACTCTTGTTCATGTTGTTTTTAGAAGTTCAACAGTGGATTTTTAGTTGTAAAGACGCAGTCGTATTAGGTCTTTAGTAAGTGATATATACTCCTTATATGTTTTATTACATTAGTCAATATTGCATTTGCAATAAAGGCACATGTGAACAACTGAAAGTTATCAGTCCCTGGGGCCAAATAACATGCAGTCTGTGTTGATTACATGTTATCAAGCCTTTCGTTAAACCTTATAGTCTCTGTTGGACAAAATAAATTCCAGAAGCCGCGGAGGCACCTGCAGATGTTTAGTTCCACCATAAGTTTTATTGAGGTTACATATGATGACTTAAATTCATTAATAGACACGATAAAATAATATTAATAAATATCCGCAAATGAAATGAACGCCTTTTTCATATCGGCATTTTTTATCATCTTATCAGCTTAAGATTCTCGAGATGATAACAGTGCCGGTACTGAAAGGGGCCATATTTTATAATTTTTGGCTGTCGGTTGGAGTCATCATCTGTTGTCTACGAAACATCTGTTGAACTGCCTTTTTACATTATTGCTATGCAAACTAATTTTTGATTATCATAATAACTAAAGCCTAATTACAATCTTGCGAACATTTATCGAGGCTTACAAACAAAAAAGTTTCAAAGTGTGACATCCAATTATCATCATAAGCAAATGAAGACAAATCTAAATTAACCTTTATTAATAAGCTCTTTTTGCGGTTAACTTTTTTTTTGTTGTTGTTTGTGGGAGCATATATCATGTTTAAAAATACATACACGCGAATATTAACAAGTACCAAAGTGACATGAATAATAAGATATGACATAAATGTGAATACAAGCAGATATCCAACTTTTTTATCTAGAGGTCAAATAAGACCTTCAACAAGGTATAGTCGCATACAAAATGCGAAATTGATATGCACACGGAAATTAGAAAAGAGTAATAAAATCGCGAAATAAAAACGCAAAGCATACAAATACAGTATTAAACCCATTGTTTACCATTGGAACTTGATTAAGCATATATTTGTTTTCCTTGAATTCGTTATATCTGTAGGATATTTGTCTGGGTTCAAACAGTTAAATTACATTACAACAGTAAAAATCTTATTATATCTAATTTTATCTAATATATATCGTCTCAAAACTAGCTATTAATTCACTTTTAATGCCCTAATTCCTAACACTGAAGTGGTTATGTAATGTTGTAATCAAATTGTATCCAATGGTATTGTTATTTAATATTACAACAGGGGATTCCCAATAAGTCTAGCTTTTATTAACACACAGGAAGCATGGCTTTACAGACGAATGTAGATTTGAATGCGTGATATAAAGTCATTTGTTATTGGAATTCCATTTGATGTGATTATAGTCACGACTGTTCTTGTTAACCGGTATTTTTCTTTAAATAAGTCATCCAAATTGCACTTTGAAACTTTTTGTTTCGTCCACGGGGGGGGGGGGGGGGGTCACTTCCCCCCCCCCCCCCCCCCCCCCCCCCCCCCACTTCCGATATAGATGGATATACAAATGTGCCGCTGTAATGGATGGGGGCATTTTTTCGCTTGTGAATTATATGATTGAATAATAAATTATCTACATAAATAAATCAATGGGTGGTAATTATGAGATAATTGTATATGAATAGGTGGTACAAAACGTCAGCTTCAGCTGATAGCCTTATGTGCCAGGATGTCATGATCAGAGGATCAGTAAAATTAATTTACATGGTGTTGAAACATTCGTTTCTCTTTATCCTGTCCATTAACACATACTTAGACATAATTATGCCATAAATATATATCAATATATATATATATATATATATATATATATATATTTATAATAGGTATCAATTTGACACACATTATATATGAATGGGTATGATTTCCTTGTTCGAGAAATATATGAATGGGGGTGTTTTCAAAATGCACCCCTGTACCCAATTTGAATAGAAGTGGCCCCCGTGGTTTCGTCTATCAATTTCAAAACTGTAAGCTGTTCAAAAAAAAGTATTTGCGGTAAGGGCTTTATTTTGTAGCCTCAATTTTGTAAAATTAGGAATAGTCTCACATCTTTTATTTCTTATTCATTTTTAAAGTTCGAATATATGAGCAAAAATGATTAAAATAATTTTTAACAATTTTAACATGTAAATGGTTATTTAAAGCCATTTACAACCTCGGTGATGTGATAGGAAGCGTTCTCGTCTCGACTGCAGAAGGTCAAACCAAGGACATTGAAATACGTATCCGCTAAGCACACAGCATTTTAGAGTAAGAGCAAAGGCTAGTCGACTCATAGTCAGAATAATGTGCGTTGGTAAAGTGGCCAAGTTGTAAAAGGGTCACTGAAATTGGTATTATTGAAAATATCTTAAATAAACTAGTCCACTTTTTTAGACTCTGTTTAACAACTAAATGCAACATTTGCGAAAGAACGTATTCATCCTTTGCTATTAAAATTTTTGGCTCTGCTGTATAAATAGAACACAATTTTCTGCTCAGGTTTTATTTTTGTCATGGTGAAAAGAAAAAAAGACAATTTGACAATAAGGTGACTGTGATATCCCCATTAGGAAATTCTAATGTCTCTGATGACAACAATATTTCCGTTCGTTTTGCCCCAATGTCAACATTTACTTTAATATTCATCCAATTTGGACACAATAAACAGAATTGGCAACAATATAGAAACTGCTTATCTTTCTGGAGCACCTTATTTTTATTTCTTTTTGTGTGTGGTATAGTGTTATTTTTTTATCGTGATTCGTCTTTTCTATGTTATTGTAACAGTCAAATAAAATTTAATATAATCAATGGTCAATTTATGTATTTTCCGTAAAATTTTGAGGGTAACAAAGCGGTTATTTCGAACGCATTAAATTACTTCATTTACAAAATTATGTCAAACCCTTTTGTTTTCGTTGAATATGGAAAGCAATCTGTTTGCTTCACAAAATGGAACAAAAAATTAGGTCTTAAATTTTTCCTATTTGCCCATAAATATCAGTGAAAAAAATCAACAACAAGATTTGAATTACTGTTTCTTATTTTAGTATGAAAGTTGAACAAGGAATAATAAAAGACATTTCCTTGAATTTGCAGTGTATGTACATTCTAGTGAAATTTCTCTAGATAACCACCAGTTTCTATTTTTGACGACTTGCGCAACCATGCGGGAATTTTTTTGTAGCGTTATTAAAGTAGTCGCTTCAATCAGACGTTTACGCTGACAATAAAAAAGACAAAAACAAGTGTACCAATGTTGTAAAGCATACATGTAGACGGGCAAAGATCAAACATAGTTAAAGAAGTAATCAAATCTAAAAAAATCGAAATATCAAGCTACAAGGTGCAATATGTTTTAAAGCATTTCGTATTTTTAGTGCCTTAGAATTTAAACAAATGCAACAAATTTCTGTTAACATTATTTGATAAAATGTCATGGTTGGTGAAAACCCTAGTTGACTTCTGGTCCACCAGCAAAGGCGTCGAATCAGTGCTTTTAAACACAAGTTTACCAATGTCAAATAAAAATGGTGATTTATTGTTTGCTATAAATAAATCTCATCAGTAGCACTGGAACGAAAACGAATGTGCATAACAAAATCAAAGCGATTGAATTCTCACTGAATGTGCTTTCTCAGAAAAACCGCCTTGTCTGTTCAGAAAAAAAAAATCAAAATTAGAAATATAAACATTTCAGAAAATTTTGTCATTGTTAATACTTTGTACAGGACACGGTGACAGTAAAAGGCATTTTTTAGAGCGGAAAATAAAATATTTGCAGCCATTATAACACGAATAAGGATGATTCATTAAAAATGAAAAATAGATTTGAGGGGCACCTTGTATTAGTTACTGTTTAGAAAAATAAAAGAGATGTTTATATTTTAAAAACTACACAGGTATGAATGAGATTCAAAATTACTGTTATTTTAAAAGATTGATCTCATAATTATTTAATATAAGTAGGAGGATGCAGTGTGTGGTTCTACATACATATAAATTAATCAATGTAGTCTTAGTTTTAAGTGTTATACATCCATGATATGCACTTTTATATTTTTAAAATGTGTCGTATACATGTACAAGTGAATTGGACGTTTTGTTCAATCTTTAAGAGCTTGACGATTGCTTGTTCTAATGAATGAACTAATATTTTATTCAGTTACTAATAAAAAATAGGAAAAGTAAGTATCACTGACAAAACCTGCTAGTTGTTGTATGACGAACTAATAACAGCTGTTGAAGTCTATAAAATATTTAATTTACAATAATTTAAATAATTATTAGATGTATGTTAATCTAATATCTATTTCATTTGTAAATAGACAAATAAAAAATATTTTTATTATTCATTTAACATTGTGGAAAACGTAATTAAATAATTTCAAGCAACATTTTTAAGCTAAATAAAATATTAATTCGCAAAAATACTTTGATCTTATTATATAGAAAACAAGAATCATGATTCCAATAAAAAAGAGGGTCCTTTTAGTTTTCACAATTTAGAATTCATAATTTTCAGCCTTTATTTTATTATTTTTTTGTCTAAATAGCAGCAATTTTGTCAGGAAGTTAACACCTGAGCCCCTGATCCAACTTTTTGTATGCACAAGAGTTCGTGGAGTCATTTCCCGATTTGACAAGATTCGCGACTGTCACGAATTAGACATCATGATTTGACACCAAGTTTGACACTTGGGACTTCACGACGGCTGCTGCGCACAAGACAGAGGATGCTCACACTTTCGGAGCACCTGATCTCACTCTTTGTTCATTTTGTTCAAATTTGTTTTGTCTCTTTGAACTATGTACTTTTGGTCTCTGACATGGGTATTCTACAATGGACTCTCATTATTAGCATTAGAACCAATTCACGACGTCCGATTTCCAAAACATATTTAAAGTAGTACTCAATACCAAACAAATCGAAATAGAAAGCCGTATCAAGCGGCAGGGACCACTACTATAAGCAGTACGGTTAGATGTCTTTTCGTATTTTCAGTACTATAGAAGTTAAACATATGTAGCATAATGTGCCTGTCCCAAGCCAGGAACCTGTAACCCAGTGATTGTTGCTGTTTTGTTTTGTTAGTCATTTATTGTTATATGTTCACCATTTTTGGTTTAGATTTGGTCGATTGTCGTATTTTATGTATAGTTTCACAATTTGCATTTCGGGGCCTTTTACAGCTTCCGTTATGGTATGAACGCTGGTTCATTGTTGAAGGCCATAATGGGACCTGTAGAAGTTAAAATTCTACTGTCACTTGGTGGCAGGCTGTCTCATGGACAATCATGCCACATCTCCTATTTTTATATTCAGTGAAACATTATTTTAAAGATTTCAATTTTCTGACAACTGAAATGATGAATAATCCAGCTGAGTGCGAGTGCGATGGACATTGCACGAAGGGCAACATTCATACATATTCGTACGATAACTCTTTAAAATTATTTTGTAGATTTTTTAAAGCAACAGCTACCAGCTAATTCAAATGTTTGAAACGTATCACAACGGTGTATAAATATTTTAAACTATTTTTAAAATTTTGTGTCTCTTTCTGTCCTCCCCTTAATAAAAGGAATTCGAAGATACCAAAGGGACAGACAGAAATCGTTAAGTCGGAAGTCAGATAGGACCATGGCCAACAAAATGAAACGAAAGACAAACATAGAACACACAATACTAAACTGAAAACTAAAGCTGGAATAACACGAACCCTACAAAAACCAGGGTGAGTTCAGCTGCTCCGAAAGTGTAAGCAACTCCTGCTCCACTAGTGGCACCCTTCGTGTTGTCAAAGCCGGTAATCATATGCTTATATTGATAAATAGCAGTGGAATATATTTGCCATTACAGTTAGACATTTTGGTTTTTTTACGAAGCATGATGAATGCACCTGTCCCAAGAAAGGAATCATTGCTTATCGTTATTACCCTGGTCGATGCCAATGCAAACCATGACTACCAGGGATATTCGCAAGCCAAGTTATCAGACTAGAGTAACAGGCAATTTTCACGGTTTGTTTTACATTAATTAGCGGTATTTATTAAATTTTTAACCCCCTGAAATTACGGAATTTTTGTTCCTTATATAACTCATGGTAGAACTGATTCCACTTGATTTGGCCCTTTGGTTTTCTTTCGCTTCCTCAATTTATTTGAATCTGTGTTCGTCCTCTACATTTAGATCTTCGTTGCGGACGAGATGTTACTCCTTGAAACACGTGTTTAAAAAAAAAAACGAAATCAACAATTTTCATATATTTAGTAACATTTTTGGGTTATCATTATAAGATTCCGTTGACTTGTTCACTCATAATTTATTCAGGGCGATTAAGAGCTCATCAGAGAGTTTAAAAGGTCTTCCGAAGACCTCTTAATAACATAACCATTTTTATTGGTTTGAAACGATATAGTGCGGAATATTGGATGTTACCGCATTTATTCTTATTATTTAGATTTTGTATTAAACATGATACATTATATACCGTTTATCTCTTATTTTCTATGTTTAAATCTACAGTCTATTATGTATACAAGGATTGTAAAGTATAAAGTAACACATGTTATCTCTGAATAAAAATCTAGCGTAAGCGTTTGTATGTAAAAATAAAGACAATCAATAAATTGTCTACAGTTATAACAGTGCGGTGGTTCAGATAATTCTTAAATATCGTTTGAGTAGGCATTTGTTATGCTTAATCCAATTGTCTCATTTTTCCAACCCTTATTCTCTAATAAAAAAAGTCATTGTCTTTTTCCATTTCAAAATCTTAATTTAGCAATGACATGTTCAGGTCAAAGGTCATGGTTATTTTATTGTCCTTTGTAAAATCACTGAGTTTTTTTACAAAAAAATAAGCATACAAGATAATATTTATGTTATTCTTATAACTGTCACTATCGAATGGATTCCCATTTATGTAGTTTTTTTGCAATATTGTGCAGATGGTTATCAGTTGTTTCGGATGATAGAAAATTTAAGAATATATACGATAATAATTATTGTATATCAGATATATATATAAAAACAACTACAAACCGATACGTGAAATTTTGGTGCCACTAGTGGAGCAGGAGTTGCTAACCCTTCCGGAGCACCTGAACTCACCCTGGTTTTTGTAGGGTTCGTG